>BLKR01010767.1:0-46539 GCA_011170035.1 Teleogryllus occipitalis
TTTGATGATTTAACCTCTGCCTTATCCTCAGTGCTATGGATCACGTCAAGTTTTTCAGATTCTGCGAAAAGCGAAGAGCTGGAAACAAGTAAATTCTGTGCAGTTCAGAACAAGAAGTATTAATTTATTACACTGGATAAACCATTTCAGGTTAAATACAAAAATTTGCACTGATTCAGATGAACAACTGATTCATATGCCGTTTTTTAGGAAAAGGTTTCGCTCCAGCACAGCGGATTCTTGACGGTTTATACAAGTATAACGTCCAGAGGACAATGCTTATAGTGACTCAAAGCACTGGAGATATTTTTGAGTATTGCCGAATAAAATCTACTTTATTTGGATGTAAACGATGGAAAACAAATTGAAGGATTTGAGGCGCATATTACAACAGCTTTGTACTGACTCGTACAATTTGCAATCGCGTCCGACGTCGCCAGGCGGCTGTCAAAACTGCTGACAATCGCTGTTTGCAAATAATGCTAATGATCTCCCAAGTATACAACAGCGCTTCGAATCTTGGAATTTTTATAGATAGATTTAACTTAAAAGTAAAAATTAAGCGAAAACTTCTCAGTTTAAAAAAAACCTTATTTAAAGAACTGTCATTGAACAATTGATCTCACTAAGGGAACAAGCGTATCTTCAGTATTGTAATTACAGGAAAACGCCGAAAAAAGTGAACTTAAACAATTTTCAAAAAAATCATAGAGTTCAACGAAAACAAGACCCTTGCCAAAACTTCAAAGTGCCAAATTTGTTGCTAATACTACGCTGATACGTTTTTTTTATCTGAAATGACTCATCGTGTAAACTGAATTAAAATAAGCTGCGAATGAATTTGAAAACGCATGTAAGAAAAGTGCCTTCAAGCCCCGTGCTCACCTGGCGCCTCCTCGCGGGGCTTGCGGTCG
The DNA here is from genome assembly GCA_011170035.1 of Teleogryllus occipitalis. NCBI lineage: Eukaryota > Metazoa > Arthropoda > Insecta > Orthoptera > Gryllidae > Teleogryllus > Teleogryllus occipitalis. Next base: position 915 of record BLKR01010767.1, read on the forward strand.
GCCGAGGGCGGGGGCGCGGGCGGGGGCGGGGCCGCGGGGCCCTGGGGCCCGGGGCGCGCCTTGGCGCTGGCGCTCGCGTCCGACGCGCGCCGCCGCATCAGCAGGTGGATGACGTCGGGCCGCGCCACGTCCTCCCGCTCGCGCATCGTGATGGCCTGCTCCACCAGGTCGCGCACGAACGCCTTCACTTTGAACGGCATCAGCGGCACGTGCAGCAGCTGCCCGCGCGCAAACAAAATCAATGAGCCAACGAATAAGGAAATGAATGGAGAGAAATATGAAAATAAATAAGGAGAAAATAAGAAAAATGAATGATGAAGTGATTAAATGAATATACGAATGAATAAATGAAGAAATAAATGAAATAATAAATAAATGAGCGAATAAATAAATAAATGAACAAAGGAATAATTGAACGAAAGAATAACTGAACGACTGAATAAGGGTATGAAGAAATAATTGAACGAGAGAATAAGGATACGAAGGAATAACTGAACGAAGGAATAAACGATTACAGGAATAAACGAAGGAACGAACAAATGAATGAATAAGAGTGAACGGTAAACATTCGTAAGTCTATGTTTGCCACTTTATTTTATTTATAATTCATAAACTATTTTTATTTTAATATAAAATGCACCCATGAATATTACTGAATTGAAGAGTATGGGGCAGTTAAGCCATATCAGCCACAGCAAGCCTCCAGCTAATCATAAATGTTAACGTCTGGAAGTATGATTTTATTAGTATATTATACAGGTCTTATTCGTATTAATGAAGGCCTTGGAACAAACTAAGATGTTGAATTATTTGATAGGTTAAATCATTTAACGAAAGGTTTAATTAATTAATTAATTAAAGAAACTGAACGATTGAAGATAAATTCTGGAATGGATTGGCCAGTATTTGTTGCAAAGAGCAATTTACTTTGGTTTCATAATGATAAAAGTTTTATGAAGTGAATAGGTATTATCAAATGGCGAAACTTCCGTTTATTACATTGAAACATTCGATAATTTGTAATGAACTCCCGTAAATACTTCTCACGTCAAATATTACATGCAAGAATAAAAATAATTGCAAACAATGAGCTAATTACGTATCGCAATTATTAAACTTTTTCTTAGCCAATTACAAGGATAAATTATAGAATTGTTAGCAGTTAGACACAAGTGATCTAACTTCAGTTAAATCAGGGATTCCTAAACTGGCTCCTATATAATCCAATGGTTACTCCCTAGAACTATAAGAGCTGCGCGTAGAATCTTAAATAAAAATTTTAAATATTAAAAACAATCGCACAAGACTGACTTTTATGTTAATAGACGGCGCTCAAGCATCATAGAAGAAAATACAGCACATAATTTGATTCCTTAAATTAAAATTAAAAGTACGTGTATTTCCCACACTCTCACCAACAGACGTGTTTCTTAACCATTAACTGCCCGAATTATTATTTTTTAGAAAAATTTAATTTTTTATGTTGTAAAGCTTCAAGAAACATCCTTTAATGAGGTTAAAAATATATTTTGATGAAAATATTTGTTTTTCGAACAAACCTGCGTCCATATGGTCACGCTTGGTAGTTAGGTGATCTTTTTCTACAAAATCTGGCACACGTTCGAAAATGTTTATAGGTAATAAAAAGAACAATAAATTTTATAAAAATTGAGTGATACAACACTTATTTATAGAAAAAGAAGAAAGACAAAATATTTATTTGAAAATTTGAAATGAAGTGCTATTATTCGGGAGGATGGTAATTTCATAATATTTCAAACATAAATCTACAAAGAATTTACGCACTATTGATGGTGTGCTTGAATGAGCTTTGTCCTACATCTCCTCTTTTCAATTTTTTTATGTATAATGCGAATAACTATTATATCTCATGTTCTCTATAACACTTGCTTTATTTGTGATGAGATGACTGGTTAATGTTGTTCCCGCACCTTTTACCGAATTTATAAACTTTGTAAAACTGGTGCAATTTTTCACCTAAAGTCAAGCTGTGACATTTTTATAGTCTTCTTTCTTCAGTTGCCAAGCACTGTATATTGATAGGACGATTAACCATGACAACCATTTCTTGATTATAATGTTATTATGTACATGGCAACGCTGTCATCCATCGGGCCTACAGCCCCCGATGTATCCATCATTTTCAACTGTTGTGCGTGGCCGTGGAATTTCGATAGCCTTTTTACGTTTACTGAATATCGTTTAACTGAGGATATAAGCTCAACACCAGCACACATTGAAGCTACAGCAACGGTGTTATCAACCCACTTGCCTCAATAATTCCGTCGTCTTTACGAAAATGTCCGTTGTATCGGATACTGGTACCTTTACTGGAACCCACTTACTCTACTTCAGCATGCATGATTTTTCAGCACAAAATATGCTGTGTCTTTCAGGAAGCGATTACAACGAACTGTCTTACAATATACCATTCTAACAACAACGGTCATACAGTCTGGTTGTTTTTTTAATTTATTTTACAAATCAAACGATTGCAAACTTCATTAAAATAAATGAATGCTCTACACACAAGGATGAAATGTTTTTGTCCACATGGACACGCTGCACAGTAATGGCCATTCAAATAACCAAAAATATACTCTGGAAAAAATTACTCACTATGCACGTGTGTAAACCTTTAAATGCCCTTGGGTATTTTGTAGATGCGATCAAATTGGGAACCAGCATCTCTAAAGGCGAGCGTAAAGCCAGAGCATGTACCAAGCGTTAATATTAGGGAAAGGATTTTGAGGTGCAAATTATGGTCGCAAAATGACGGGAAGGATCTGAAAATACACACCAAAAGAGTGTGCTGAAACAACTGTATTAAGGTTTCATACATGGAAATCAATTTCCATAATATACGTATCATTTTGCAACATCGAGAGGTGAAGTAATAGTAGTAAAATTGTTAAGCAATTGCCAGTGCCCACTGAACTTGGTTTTCCCGCGGACGCGTAGCAGAACGTCCTTAGCAGGCGCGTCCAACTGCGCCCGCACAAGCTCTTGCCCGCTAGGGAACCTCGGCGCTCTTGCGGCACAGGCAACTTCCCCGTCTCCCTCTTAGACAGTGACCTCCCGTCCTCCCTCTTGACAATGACGCGATGGGAAGGGTAAACATTTTCCTCAGATCATAGGCAAGTGGATTTCTTCACATTCATCCCCAAAAACATATATAAAACCATCTGTATGAAAACGGGTATATTTTTGAAAAGGTACCGCACTTTAAAATCCTTTCCCTTGTTATTGCAAAGGCGTAGTCCGACAGACAACTTGGATAAAAATAAAGAAAAACTGATTTTTACAATGAAACACTAAATTTAATGGATTGAACGTGTATGATATGGAGTACCAAAATGTATTTTAAAGGTTTACATAGATATAACTAAATAACTTGACACTTGCTTGTCCACACATGGCTTTTCAGAAGCGTCCGCAGTAGTACCTCATCATGCGATTTTTGTTATGATTACTGTCGACCGATTATGATTGCTAAATGTTCAGAACAACACTTAAAGGCTTTAAGACAAGGTATTCATTATTCATAATATTAGGCAATATAGCGCCAAAAAACTGACGTAATTACAAAGGCTAGTCCACTCGGCGAGGCGTTTTGGCGTATACCAGAAATTGGCCCTATTTCACTGACTAGTCACACAATGAAAGTACCAAGAGTTTCGGAAAGGTGAGAGACGGAAAGGGAGCTTTTGACACTAGTAGCGTTGTCTGACAGACAACACCTTTGTAATCTAGGGTTAAGGGCCGGTTTCACCAATGCTTGTTAAAACGCTAACTAGATGTTAGGACATTTTAACGGTCCGTTAGAGAAAATACGTTTTTCTTCAAACTTTAACGCTAGTTAACTTTCCGTTAAAGTTAACGTGCGATCTCAGCTCCGTTAGCAGCAGTTAACGCTTGGTTAAGTTGATTGCAGCGCAGCGCGGTTCAGTTCAGTTCGAACACGCAGAAGAGAAAAATGCAGAAAGCTCAGCAATATATATTGGAAGACGACGATATTTTAGAAAGCCTGGAAATAGAGAGTTTTTGCAAGTCGTGGATTTGAAAGACGTAACACGACAATGCTGGGGAGAATTGTACTGCGCATGCGCCGGCATCAAATGACGGGATTTCTTTTGTCGGGTCCCGTCATTCTCCCTGTTTTGTCGTCTACGACAAACTTACACTTAATGTAGGTTTCGCCGCCACCACAACACGAATTCAACTCTAACCCACAATGAGCATGGAAGTAATGAAAAATACAATATCCATACTACCAATATAATATGGCAGGAACTAAATGGTTAATTTTTTCTCAAGTTAATTCAAACATGTCAGGAATAAACTAATGTAACTGATTAGGATTTGGAGGTTATGTATATTGTGAGGCTACATTGATTGTAACGAAAAAATTATTATTTATCCATAGAACGTTATAATTACCAAACATTTCCCATTTCTAATATAAACAATATAAATATGTTACAGTAAAATAGTGGGGTTATCTAGGAAGCTATAGCTTCCTAATAGCTATCTCCAAAGAAAACTATAGTTTTCTTCGGAGATAGACAAGTATTATATATTCGTATGATACAATGAGATTTCATGTATTGTATTTACTATCTTGAAATCCTAATAAAAGCAAAAATAAGAGTCAGAGATACACAGATGTTCCACGAAAGATTTTAGATCCTGATTGAGGTATTCAGTTGCAATTAGTTCTTAGTTTTAACGTACGTTTTCGATTCTACGACATGCAAAAACTCATTTTTCTGAAGAAATGTTATTTCCTTTTGACGATAAGGTTTACGTACTGCGACAATTGATTTTCCGTCTTGCAAAAACTCTCTAATGTCTGTGCGCCCGCGTGTATTCAGGGAAAGAAGAAATTATTTTTATGAGTACGACGATAGGGACTTTTCAACGAGATTCAGGTGTACCAAACAATCGACACTGGAAATCCTGGAATTGATTGAACAAGATGTGGAGTTTTCATCAAACAGGTCAGAAAATATTACACGTAATTAGTTTCATACCATTTATCACAACCAAACCATATAAGTAATAGTTTTGCATGCATATTGAAAACTATCTTATTATATAACCTTCATGAATACAAATTAGGTTATGAATGGTTTCGTTCATTACGTACATTATACATGAAACTGTGTCACTATTCATTCTCATCAGAAGGTAGGCTATAGTTTTCTTCAGACACAAGTCATTCCAAAACTTTTAGAAACTAAATCACAAAATCATAAAGTTCAAAGTGTGATATGAATTAAGTACATAGTATTATAATTAAGTTCTTTATTTATATTAAAAAATATATTATTTTATTAAAATATAAGAACTCATTATTAGAAATTTGTTTCATTTTATATTCATTTCCAGGAACGAGTCAATCGCACCAATTAACCAGTTACTTATGACTCTACATTATTATGCAACTGGCAGCTACCAGCAGGTTATGGTTAACTATATTGGGGCAAATCTATGGTTAACCGTGTTGTTCACAGAGTTAGCTACGCTTTGGCTAGACTGTTGCTTTATTCTCTGTAAGCAGAGAAAACATAATCACCACAGAGTTTCCGGTCTTTTAAAAACAAATACTTACGCATTTTGTACACCCATTAAAGTTTACTGACGATTAGCTAACCGAAGCCGCGGAAGCGTTGGTGAAACGGAACAAATCTTAACGGGGACGTTAATTTTAACGACTCGTTTGCTAACGTCACGTTAGGTGTATGTTGGTGAAACCGGGCCTAAGAGTCAGAAGCAGCTCGTCAGGTAAAGTAAGTGAAGTAGCACTTTGCCAAGAAGTGTCCCAAATGTAATAAATAGTACTGAACGTGATTACGCAATAGTACTGCTTTTAAAGCCTCTGTGTCTTTTATCCTTTATTTTATCTTTTATCCCTTCCCGGATTCTCTTGTGTTCGCAACTTGCCGGCCCACAAACGAGCATACTCTACCTCCTTTTTCTGCCACGCGAAATGAAACGTTTCAAGTTCGCCAAAGCTTGCGGCAAGGATCGCCGTTTTAAGCGCGATCAGGTGTCGGTTTTCTAGGGCAGCGGTGATGTATTTGGTAGGTAAGTGAAGCGGCCGGGACAAATCCTGTAGATGATGGCAGCGTTGGGAATTGATACGTATCGTTCCGATTTGGACAAGAGTTTCTGAACAGTCCAAGCTATTCTACGCTGGCTAATGACTAGGGAGCTCGAGAACCAACAAAATGAGCGCTTATAGTACCAAGGAGATCCACCCGTCGAGGAAGCCCTGCCTGTTGAGAGATCTCATTTTCCAAAGGGGCCACTTCGTTTACACACACCGATCCCGAAATCCAACTGGCCTTACCTCGCCACTGCTCTCTCGTTCTTTCCTGGGTGGGCGGCGACTTCAAACTTACTGATCTCACCTTTCTTCGACAGAGAGCGCATGGGTGGAGCATTCAGGAGACGCATGCCCGGATGAAGCATACTCATATATAGTTACTACCAATATTCCTTGGATTCGCTGGAAGTTCTTGTGAACCGATGGCTTTAAGTTATATCAATTACGCGACGAGTCTTATATTTTCCTTCGTTAAGCAGAGAATCTCGGTTATTATATCAAATTGTGGATTCATTGCCATTTTATTTTTTACTTTTTATGTAATCTGAACTCTACGCCAGTGTTCCCGCTTCACTCGCAATCAATCCGCTGAAATGGCACAGGGCTACAGCTGTTGTCATTGTAGCGTCTCTGCCCAGAATGTCTTAGGGTTCTACTCACAACGATGGGGTATTTTCGATAATCGCTAGATAGAATGCCAAGTTAAATTTTGCCGCAGACTGGATGCGAATTCTAGCGGCCGGTTGATCTGATCGGTGATTTTCAGTGCAAAAGGCTAGTGCTAGAAGAGTGCCTTTACAAACAGGCCACGGACCGCTTCTTCCTCATCCTCGTCCCTCCTCTCTTTCTACACACGCACGCACACATACATTTCAGCACGCGCGCGCACACGCGCGCACACACACATACATGCACTATACTACTCTACAACACCTGTCGGGAGTCCTGGGGGAAGCGCACCGCCTCGCAGTGGAGAAATAGCTGGAGGGGGAGACATCGCAGGCTGTGTTGATCGGCACCGGATATCACGTTACGGCGAGACAGGAACCCCTCCCAGGTTATAACGATACCAGCTAGAAAGCTGGATCGAGTTCTGTCGCTGTCAGGGGGAGAGTTCTAGCGGGCGGCTGCTCTGATTGGTAGTTTATCATGATTTCTCCGATCCAAGCGAATGCCGGAGCAGCACCGTAACAAACTGGCTATGGACCGCACGCGATCTATCCTTCCCCTTGCCCTATTCTCACCCCTTATTACACACTTACACTCACATGCACATTACCACACATGCCGAGGGACCGGTCGGGAACTTAGAACTTGTCCCGGCTGGGGCGGTGCCCCGCTGCTGGGAGATTCCTGGTTGGGGAAAAAACACGCTAGCCGACGGTAGGTCGGCGCAGGTTCTCGTCATTCATTGGGGAGATCACCGCCACCTCCCGCGATAAAAATACACTACATTTACGGGACAAAATACCTTAGCCATTGACGAGCCCGGAATCACTATTCAACCGACCAATCAACATCCTAGGTTACAACAATCAACACACTTTCGGATCTAATGACCTATTGACGTGCGCCAGAAAGCACAAAATGACGACTGAAGAGATCTTCCTCACCTTCATGAGCTTGTGGCTGATCAAGTACCCAATGAAGATGAAGGCCTGCACGCCGCCGAAGTCGGAGAGCGTCTTCACGTTGGCGAGCATCTCGTTGTCCGGGTCGCGCAGCGAGTCCACCTGCACGCCGAAGCCCGCGGTGGCGATGACGTCATTGGCGTACCGCCCCCACAGGTCCTTCATTTCCACCACCAGCACCTTGCCCGTCTTAGCTGCCGACGCAAAGGGCGGGGCGCGGGGCTGAGGGGCCAACGCAAGAGCGAACCGCCGTTCTCATCTTGCCCCGCCCCGCCCCGCCCCGCCCCTCCCCGCCCCGCCACGCCCCGCGTGCTGGGAGCTGCGCTTCGACGTTCGTTAAGCTACCAAAGCCACTTCCGTCAAAAAAATCTTTGTAAACAGAATTTTGTGCATTTTTTGTGCACTTCAAACGTACAAAATTATTTGTATGTTCCAACGGTTTTTTTTCCAAAATTTAAATTCGTCACTATTGTTTTTGGAAAAACCGTTGTAAATCTAAAAGCAATTTTTTGTACATTTGAAATGTACAAAAACATCAAAATTCTCGTTCTAAAGAAAACAAATTTTGCCTGAGAGACTTTTCCAGCTTAACGGACAAAACGCGTCACATCGGAACGGCCAGAAGAAGAGGCAGTTACTACTAAAGCAGGGTTGTCCAACTGGCGACCCGCGAAAGGTTGTTAGTCGAAAGTGAACGTCCCTTTCATCCATGTCGGGCGAGAATATAGTGCGCCTGGGGCACGCGTCCTGTTGAGATCAACACCCACTTCAATGTAAAAATAGGATACGTTTAGATTAAGATTTTGTTTCAAGTATTTTCGGAAATTTAGAATCATCCCAATGTGAACTGGATATAGTGATCCCTCGGTTATAGTGAACGTAAGTCACTGGTCGTGTATAACTCGATCACACAATCATGTATAACTCAGAAACAATGCATCCTAGTCGCTCAAAACCAGGATTTCACGTTCTTAAAGGTACACGAGCTAAGTGGGAACAGGTGAGTTTTGTGGGCCACGAGTTCCGAGAGACCCGTGAGGCCCGACGTATGTTTCTCAAGTAGAATGCTACCTAATCGGACTTTTTTGAAACTTCATTACATTTTTGGAGATTTAGCTCTTCTGAAAACCTCAATTCCGTTGCATCGGTGACCAGTAACTCGAGATCTATATTAAATTCAAGTGAACAATAGACAAATAATATTCCACGATAAAATTAAAGTGCCCATTTCATTTTATGTGAAATTTATTCTCAACGCTTAGCAATATTCGGATTTTTTTTTCCTAGGGCTTTTATCCAGCCGACAGCTGGTTGCCCTTTACGTCCCGAAGGGACGCTTATTCGACCATACACTAGACAAACTCTATTGCGGGCACCTCTGATCTGGGGTCAGCAGAACGCGAGGCCCTCCGCGACAATGACACACACAAAGACAAGGGACAAACAGCATGCCCAAGGCGGGACTCGAACCCGCGACCCTTCGGACCGAAGCGCTGAGTCGGTACTCGCTCTTAGCCACCTCGGCCATCCAGGTCGGCATATTCGGATATTTGCTCTGAGATATTTCGAAGAGAAGAACGCTGCGACCAACGCAACAACCTTCGCCAGCTCACCTTCGTGCTCGTAGCAGCGTCTCGACAAGAAGCTGGCGAGCGTGCGCCCGCACTGGTTCACCCATTCGAACATCCTCCTCATCTTGCTTCCCGTGAACGCCGGGCTGAGCGTCGCCCGCATGTGACGCCATCGCGCCCCTGAACAAGCGAGCACGCCATTTAAATTAACAATAACAATAATAATAACAATGCGGTGATAGGGAAGACTGGATCCACATCCTTTTAATTTGCAATGCGACCGAAACTTGGAGAGGAAAATGGATGGGAATGGGAAATTACTACTTCCAACATAGGAACGTAACGCTCGCCCAAAACATTCTAGGTGATAAAAGATCTAACTTCATGAAAGAATTAGGAACATTTCTAGGAAAGGTTCGGACCATTAGAGAAACTGAAATTAGGGAGTGGGAAAACAGCACTGGTTAGTACGAGCGAAGCCTGGACTGGAGAGAAATAAATAATAAATAAATAAACTAACAATAATTAAGTTAGTCAGTAAGTTATGTTAGGTTAGTAAACAGAAAAAAAAGTTATAAGTTGTAGTCAATTGTTAAGTATAAGTAGATAAATAAGTCAATAAAAATAAATAAATTAACTTAAAATAATTAAAATAAGTTAAATAAATTAAAATTAAATTAATTAAAATAAGTTAAATAAATTTAAATTAAATTAATTAAAATAAGTTAAATAAATTAAATTAAAATTAAAATAAAAGGAAACGGTAAAATAAAACACATTAGGAGGCGAAGGGAAGTAGGAATCGGAAATGTTAGGGCAGAGGCGTTGGTGCGGACGATTTTCTGTGGTGCTGTTTGTTTTCAGGTGCGGAGGAGGCCAAACACTGGAAGGAGAATGCCTGACGCCCGCGCCAAATAAATAAATGGTTTAAAAACCGGATAGATTAGCATGTACTCGGCTTCTGACGGCAGGTTTTTCCCCCTTCAGGGTTTTTTTTCCTCAGCCGTACCTTATGGTCTCTTTTCCGCGGCTTTGAAGCGAAGGAGAGACCATTTGGGGTGAATACCAGAATTCGAAAGGTTAGAACGCGGTAGAATGTAGGTATTGTAATGGCTTAAAGGCCTTCGGCCTAGCCACATTGCATCAAGTTTTCTAATTTGTCTGTAATAATTACCTATTAAATAAAAAAAATAATAACAACAATAAGTTAGACCCATCATTTTGGCCTTAGGACTAATTTCCAAAAGCGCGAAGAAACACTTGAAGTCGTGCACTGACTATCGCAACCGGCACATGGTTTATACAAGCTCGAAACGTAGACTCCGCATACGGTGTACAAAAACCTTTTAATTATGTAAACATGTAAATAAAAAATTAGGACTTGAACTTTATTTGCTCTTGAAAAAATGCGTACTTAATGGACGAAACGTCGAGGCACAAAAATAAATTGTATCTATTGAAAATTGATCCTCTATGGTCCCGACCTTCATCCTGCGTTCCGTCTAGCTGAACATCAATAATAATAATAATAATAATAATAATAATAATAATAATAATAATAATAGTAATAATAATAATAATAATAATAGTAATAATAATAATAATAATAGTAATAATAGTAATAATAATAATAGTAATAATAATAATAGTAATAATAATAATAGTAATAATAATAATAATAATAATAATAATAATAATAATAGTAATAATAAACTAGAGCTGCTACAGAATGGCACAGACTTTCTCCTACCATTTTTTTTTTCTAATTTGCTTGGTGTGGTCTGGCTTTAAGGTCTTGCTACATTATCTAGCCAGCTGCCATCTATCGTAGCCCAAAGTACATGTTTTGGACAATTTCTCAACATTTTGCTTTCCCAGTAGTACAACCAGTGGCGGCTCGTGGGTATTCGCACGTTCGCATGTGCACACCCAAATAATTGCGGTGCAATGTTTCTTAAACATTTCTTAACAAGGGGGGAATACAAGACCTCTCAGAGCGTTTCCGAATCATGGTATTTTAAAATGCGCGCCGTTCGGAAGCTGCGATTGACAGTCCGCCGCCAATACCTTTCGTGACAGCCAGCTAGAGCACACTCGGGAAATGCGAACGAGCCGAGGGCATCAGTGGCTCCCACGGGGTTTGAGGGGAAAGGGGGGAACACTGGTCGCTTATGGGCAGTTGGAGCAGACTCCGGACAGTGCGGATTTTACTGCGCAGACACAGTGGCGACCTCTGGAAATGCCTTGACATGTCGTGAAGATATAACACTCGGCTAGCACAAATTTTTAAGAGAAGTAAGTGTGACATTGAACGAAGAGAGTGTGAGGTATCTCTCCACTCTCTATGAGTTCTCGTCCGTTCCAAAGCAATTCTTCGATAGCGCGCGCAACGCAAACGCATTGCTGTGCAGTGTTGCATTCATAAGTATTATGTTAATCGAATGCTATTTGCACATTTTAAAGCGAGTTGCAATTACAAGTCTATTCCGAAGCATGTGAAAACCAAAATGTATTGTGTAAACGTATGTAGTAAGCTACTTTTTAATGCGTTTTGAAAAACCGAAGTTAGTGTTCGTTTTTTGTGACGTGTGTTTATACAACTGACAATGATATATCCACTACATACGTTTCCTCATATACAAATTATACATATATATATATATATTGTAATGATTTACACGATCCCCGATAGTATGCGTTTGGATAATAAACATTTTGAAAACATTTACAGCAAAGGCGCCATAATAAATAAAAACCGATTGGGGAAGAAAATAAAGTGAACCCGATACTTGTGCAAGTTTTGACCATAGACATTAGATCCGGCTTTAATTTAGGAACATTTTAAAAGTTATCCCAGTAAAATCGCGTCAGGCAATAAGAAGTAATTGAAAATTCTATATTTCGTATATTTGTGTTAAGGAGAATATTAATGGAGTCCATTGTTGGAGCGGTGAAACGCTTATAAAGAAGAGGGTTTTTCGAATAATGCAAGAGAACGCGATAAGATATCAAATTCAGACTTTCGGGGGGGGAAAAGAAGAAAATTAGCGGCATCATGCAAAATTTATCCATTTAAATATCTTGACGGGAAGTATCAAAATTTTAATAAAACAAATAAATTAATTCAAGCAAAAGTTTAGCAAGAAGAAGCGATTAGCGAACAATTGCAGTGCGTTCCGTTTCACATCCAAAAACGGAAAATAGGGAAAATAAAAGGAATTTGACCAAAGGAAAACAAGAGGAAAACATTGAATTTTAGGAAATTGCCGGGAGAATGTTATTAAAACAAAAACGGAAATAAAGTGTTTCGGGAAACGTTAAAATTAAATATTTTGTGAGAACCAAAGTGACGCGATCGTCAGTTATCAAGCGATCGGGAAAAGTGTTGAAGCAAAAATAACAATGCTAAGTTGGAAAAATTGTATCAGAGTGTGCCTGGACTTGGTGGAGGCAAGACGTGTGTTCGCGTAGGCGATGTTTGGAAATTTTTTTAAAGTGCGGAAGTAATGGACAGAATTTGCAATAGTAACTGGGAATACTTCATGTAAATTATTTAATATTCGTGAAAAAGAATTTCATAAAAAAGGAGTTTTCGGAATTACTGTGAAATTCAGCAACGCCCGTTGGACTCGCGAGAGCGGGCGATAATGAGCGTGGCCATATGAGAAATTTTGCAACGGTGGGGAGCGCGACGTTGCATTTACGATTAGTGGCGCGGAATTCAATTCGGGACTCAGAGATTTTCAAATAACTTGGAATATTTATGAAAAAGGGTGGCAGCGTGAATTCCGACATGTTGCGTGAACAGTGATGCGTACGCGAGTGTGTTCCGTAATTGGTGGCGACAACGGGAGGCGCTGTTGTGCGTGGATAATCGCACAAAACACCCGGATTCTTCGCGGAAGCAGCATCATACGTGAGCAAAAGTATTTTGACATTTGTTTTTTTTTACGAAGTGAAGAACGCTCTGTCGAAGATCAAGTTATGTGATTAATAGATTTTTAATACGTAAATTTCGACAGAATGCATTCTGGGGTTTTAGTCATATGTGTGAATGGCATTTGTCTTTGTTTGTTGTAAATAATCTGTGTGAATGAGAAAGTATATGTCCATGTTTCGTGTATTGTGGGAAGAGAATTATCTATTTGTTGTTGTTTCTTTTGTTGCTGGGTTATGTCAATGTGTGCCGTCAGAGGCACCAGTGCTATTACAGCACTAGATATTGTGAATTGAAGGAAAACACGAGAAAAGAAGAAATTTGAATAAATTTCATGGCCACCTTTGGGGTCATGATTTGTAAGATCAATATGTGTTCGTAGTCATTCAAGTAGCACTAGAACTGATCCACGCACGTGAGCGCAGTACCTTGCTCGCGTCTGTACAGACGCACCGCAGACCACGCCCAGGTGAGTCAAAAGGCCAGGTAAGCTAGCAGACGGGCAATTGTGAGTAGGAGAACGGGAAGATTATTATATGTGGCAACCCAACGCGAGGCTAGTGTTTGTTTGTTTGTTTATAAGAAGGGCTAGAGCAGGGCAATCTATTACAAGTAGCAGTTTAACGTGCCGGGCTTGTAGAAAGTATTACAAGTGGCCGCACAACGGTGGGCTCGGGCTAGGCCGGTGTACGGACACGCCGCCGCCGCCCCACCCGTTACAATATATATATATATATATATATATATATATATATATATATATATATGTGTGTGTGTGTGTGTGTGTGTGTGTGAATAAAATATGGTTTACATAAAGTAAACGCCTAAAGTGTGTTTCATGCTGATAATTTACATCTAATTACATTCAACTGAATCGGACTAATACAGAGCGTCTGTCTGTCTGTCTGTCCGTCTGCCTGTCCGTATATGTGTGTGTGTATATATATATATATATATATATATACATATATTTTCTCACACCGCCACTTTTTTTAAGCAATATAAAACAGTATTAAACAAAATACATCATTCTAACGTCAGGAAATTAATATCATGGCCATCGTTAACAGAAAATCGAAACTTCAATTTATTATCCACATCTTTCAAAAATAGATTATACTTACGCATGTAAGTAAAATGTGAGAAATTTAAAATGAGAATTTCTACTAACCTTCTAGACCAAACACACTCTTTCCGAACATATCATCACATTCTTCAGTAATGGGCTTATGCCTATCGACGAAATGGTCAAAATCTTTCACAGTGATGAGTTTTATAAGCTCCGGATCTCTCAGCATCAACACAGGCTTCAGGAACTCGAAAAGTCCTCCGTATCTGTGACCCTTCAGAAGTTTGTACAGATTTCCCACTTGCTCGGAAAACGATATCTTCCGGAAGATCACTGGCCCCAGGCTCCCCACCACGGGGTAGGCTGGGAGCGCCACTATCCCCCGTCTCGAGAAGGTCTTCAGCTGAATCCAAAGGTACACATATGCACATATTGCGACGGTGACTGCGAAGATGCATATATCCGTTATTGTGAAAATACCGCGCATTTCGGGAAACACCTGAAATGAGAACACCGCCATTAAACTTAACAGAAAAACATCAATATTTAGAGCGCACGTGGAAATTATATAGCTTTGCCAAATGAGGTTGCAGTATGACATCTTTGAGAATAGGTAAACAGGGAGAAGAGGACTCATAAAACTCAGAGGCGCCAACTTGAAAATATTGGCAGGGAGCATACAGTATTCAGAGTAATTTGTGAGGCAATGTTTACATCGACGGTCAGATAAATAGTAGTATTAGATGTAATAATTATTACAAGGGAACGGAATTTATTGTAATAAAAAATGCAAAATATGTACATAAATATGTACTTATTTTTTCCAAAACATGTAAGAAAAAATAGAAAATATGTAAAATAAAAATTCATTATTGTGTGTAAAATTGATCTCTACAAGCATTTTCAGAGTACAAAACGTCGCCGATCAGTCCTTAACAAGGATTCGGAGTGGTTGAAAGTAGGCTTTACCTCTACAGAAGTTATTGTACACTAGACTTCACAACATACAAGAATTTTATTTAAAATATAAATGACGTTCATAATTTACATTACAATTTTTACGAGAAGCTGGTGTTCAAGTGAATAGTGGTGCCCTGTAGCCAGTGATGGATACCAGGGTGGGGGGGGAGGTTAAAGGGATCCCCCACCACCACCACCAAATATATCTATGCAGTAAGATAATTTTCTGTAAAAATATTTATAACTTTTTTAATCGAGTAACGAATGGACAGTTTGAAACATGAGTGAGCACGTGGTTGAAATTACTTTTGTTCACAAAAATCCGCTCGTCCTTGACAGAGAGTACTCAGGAAGGAGGGAGGGATAAGTTTGCCGGTATGGTGGTCATCAAAGCGCAACAGCATTACATTTGATTTGTAAGATGATTCCGTAAACAACGATTACAAACGCGCATCTGAAATGTTCCGTTTCGACGTATAAATTTATTAAAATGAAACGAAATATATAGTAACAGGTAAAATATGTAAAATTATGTAATTATACCAAAATATGTAAAAATATGTAAAATAAAAATAGTTGTAATTCATTCAGAATGTCTTGTAAACTCTAAAAACGTTTATTGAACGCTGGTATCTAGTTCCTGTAAAAATATGTAATTACATGGAAATCCGTTCCCTAATTATTACTTTCTCATATACGTAGTATAGAGAAAGTTATGTAATGCTGCGGAAAATCGATTTCGAGACTTCAACGGAAATGCACGGTTTGGGGTTCCCTGATACAGAAAAAGTGTTTTTTCAAAACGTCCGTCTGTCTGTCTAGTGGCTAGTGGTGCCCTTCTGTGAACACCACTAGCGCCTGAACCGTACGTACGATTCCTTCCAAAATGGATATTCCCCGGTCGATCTGGCTCTATTCGAAGCGCCGGGTTTTTGAAAAACATTCTTTAAAATTGAAGGGTACTTTACATGAAACCCCCGGACATTTTCAATTTATTTTCAGAAAGGGTTCCAATTCTTTTCTTTAAATTTCTCAAGAATAGAGAGAAATACTCATAAATGTCGCATTTTCACGGTTAACTCTAAATTTTCGAAAATTTCAAAAGTTTGAAATGTTTTCGGCGCCTTTCTACAACTACAAAATTAAAGAGATATTTTTTCTTCAAATGAAATTTGCTATTGATTATTAGTTCTTTCATTAAGGTCATGTTTTTGTTTTTTTTTTTTAATTTAGTAGTTTTCGCGCAACATTGCGTGCAATATGTGCAATTTTAAAATAATCCAAAACCAAGATTTTCTCGAAAACGGCTCCAATTTTTTTCTTTAAACTTTGCCTAGTGGCAGCGCTAAATACACTATATTAGAATACATGAACGTCATATTGCTCTATACTTTTGTTTTTTCAAAATTTGCAAAAATGTAATTATTTTTACTCGTTTCTCACGGCGTTAATTTCTACACTCCTGGCAACTTGTTCTCATTATTGTATTTATGACTACTTGTGCTTTAAATAATATATAAAGTTTCTCGAAAACTTAAAAGTTTTTGTTAAAATTAGCTCAAATTTCCGCATTTTCAGAAAAGCCAAATTTTTTCTTCTTACTTTTCCAACGGATAGTGCTACTGCACTGTTTAAAATGACTTTAAGTTCATTTTGGTGTATTATTTTTTTCGGAAATTATACAAATGTAATTTTTTTTAAATATCTCTCACGCCGTTTATATGAACATTTCCGGCAATTTGTATGCGTTATTGCATTTGTGAGTGGAAGTGCTTCAAATGACTTCAAATGAAGTTTTTCGAAAAATCAATAGATTCCTGTGAAAAGAGCTTCAAATTTCGCATTTACAATAAAGAAACGACATTTTCATAAAAATGGCTTCAAAGTTTTCAATGAAAATTTCTATTTAGGAAGAAGTTTTGCTCTTCTTTAATATTCTTAAAGTAATATTTCGATTCTAGTAATTAGGAAACCGAAAAATTGAGAAAATGTCAGAAAAATGTACTTTGGGCGACGATAGATGCCTGCAGGTAAGAGGATGGGGCCAGACCGTTAAGCCAGCCCACACCAAGGAAATTAGGAAACTTTACTACGTGAAAGTCTGTGTCGTTTTGTAGCACCACTAGTTATATTTATCATAGGTTGATTATATTATCACAAACACGTATGTTTTTGCAAATTATTTAAAGAAATGAAACGCGTTTTTTTAATGACTAACTCGCTTGGTCATTGGTTTCGAAAACAATGTTTCATACAAAAGTTGTAGTAAATTTTACCCTCTTTAAAACTGAATTTTATCATTTTCTACACGACTTAGGATTAAAGAAGAGTTATTGAGAAAAAAAGGCAGAAAAAATACCGTCTTTTCCGGCCTCGTTAGCACAAGGTCTGGGAGGTCGAAAACTTGGGGTTTCAACTACTGACTGGGCAAATACAGCGTATACAAAGAAAAATTTTTATGACCTTTTTCATGTAAAATGTACTTACCAACTGGTCTAGTAAACAAGATTTTCACCAAAATTAATATTCCCCAATCGATTTGGCTGATGTCGCGGTTCCTTGATTGATCTGAGATTCTGAGCGCGTCAAATGCTAAAGTCATTAGTTACGTACGTCTAGTGCATTTTTTTGCGAGGGTTGGCATAAATCATCCCCAGCTGGATGGCGAGATTCGCCTCCAATCACCATCGGCAAGCGGGGATTTTTCGCAACCATGTGACTTCCACCAGCGAGGCACCGCCTCAGCCAAGTTCAAGCTCTAAGCTCCCGATTAGTCTCCCGACAAGTGTGGTGGTGTAGTGCATGTCAGGGTGTGTGTGTTAGCTATGTAGCTAGTGTCTAAAATTCTGACACTGTCGAGACTCGAACTCTTGAACCTCCCGGTCAGAGGCATTGCATCAGTTGACGCCCTGAGCCACCTTTGCCGGTAGAATGTTGGCCCTTGAATTTGAGTCCGATATTTTAATTAGGGGGTGTACTTTTACATGAAGCCTCAACACTTTCATAGTTTTCAAAAAAAGGCACCAAATATTTTGATTAAATTTTGTTATCGGATAGAGTAAAGGACGCTTAAGAGAATTGTACAGGTCTCATTTTTTGTTGAAATCCTTGATTTTTCGAAAATTGCAAATATTTTGATTAAATTTTGTTTTCGGATAGAGTAAAGGACGCTTAAGAGAATTGTACAAGTCTCATTTTTTGTTGAAATCCCTGATTTTTCGAAAATTGCAAAAGTTCACATTTTTCGGTGTCTTCCTACAACTATAATTATGAAGACCATTCAACTCGTGAAATTAAAACCAATAGTGTTTTGCTATACGTATAAAATGACCCAATCAGGGCGGTGTATCTCAACAAATTTATCGTTTTTCTATCCGATTTTTCTTACCGTCCCTCCGTACTGACCAATAATAAACTGCGACTCATCTTTCTTAGGAGGCAGTATGTATCGATACGCTGAGTTGTTGTACAATAAACCGCGTATGTACTATAACATAGCCTCTGATTTTAACATGCTTTCAGTTGTTTTCAATATTTGGCGCATTTTGGAACTCTGTTGGACGTAATTTCTTTCGTGGAATAGTCCTATTAAGTACCACTCGGGCTTTGGAAACTCAGATAAAAACCCCTCCTCGCTTCGCGAGTTGGGGGTTTATCGCCATTTTCAAAGCACTTGTGGTATTACCTATGATATTTTTTTCCCTTAATGAAACGTGTTCATCAGAAACAAATCTATAAATACGGTCATGTTCAATTTTTCGAAAATGAGTATTTGTTGCGTAATTTTGCGTCAAACGCCAGCAATTTTTTAATTTAAACAATAATTTTCCCAAAAATTACTCTATTTTTTTCTTCAATTTTTTTCCATGTATGTAGCACAGAATGATAAAAAAGTGGCGCTGGTCCCATTGCGACGTACTCTATTTTCAAAAGTTGAAAAAAAAATCAAAATGGCAATTTCGAATTTCCCTCGCTTCGTTTGAAGTTCGCAAAATGGCAACGGTTGGAAACTTTTGGAACTTTTGTCATTGTAACCGGTTATGATAATCGTATGACGTAGACAATACTCTTTTGAAAAGAAATAGATTTAAGGAAGAACTAACACACACATCAAAGTGGTCATGCCATTCTTCATGAAATTCACGAATCTGAATTCACAATAGCTTCCGAACATGCGTGTCATCCATAGCACCTGATTTATCATCAACTTCGCAGTTTTCCACTTGTTGGTTTACCATGTTGTTTTATTTAATTATCATTGCCCAATTTGGAGGGAGCGGCCGCACAAATTTTACAGGGGGCGAAGGGGCCTGGGCCCCATGAGTTAGCGTCTATGCAACTACAGAAAAATGTCACTTCGTTGAACAAAACAAAACAAAATGTAATAATATACTCTCGAAATGTTACTGTCTTGAAAAGTATGGGTAAAAAGAGTACAAACTTCACATTTGACACTATTTGGGCATTACTAATAAATTCAAATTACTCCATAACAGTCGTTTTAAAGAGATATCGAGTGTTTACATTAACAAAACAAATAGCAACCGAAACAGTATTTCTTATATAAAGACAACGACAAGTCTTTCAACTGGCTACGTACATTATCAAACCATTGAGCAAAGGGAGATGAAAATACGAATTGGTGCGAAACAATTGGAGGGGGCTCAAAGAAAGTCATTGAAGGGGGTTCAAGAAATGCCGGCCGCCTGTTCGCCCGGACGGTAGTGGGTGCGTCTCAAAAGAAGTCGTTTAAATGCTAGAATATTCCGTCCCATCCCCCGTCCGTCCCTTCGTCCGTCCGTCAGTTAACCAGGAAGTTAGTAAGGAAAATAAAATTTCCGAACTCAAACTTCATCCAAAATTACAATAACTTCTGATATCTCATTTTGTCACACGGTTTCCATGAAAGAAATGGACTTTTCTTCAATAAAAGTTATAATTTTCATAGTGGTAAATTCATAACAAAAATTGCAAATTCATAACAAGTAAATACTTGATAAACAATCGGTTTTTAAAATGTTTCTTGGACATCTTAAGAGATGTAACAAATTACGTTTTCAGTAATTGACAAATGGAACAATTACAAGCATACAACATGGGAGTAAGAACGCTTCTTGATTCTTACGAAAATATTTTTAAAGGGCATCCAATTAAAGAGAATTAGGAGTAACAATCATCCCTACTTGCTAAGCATTCAAAATTAAGTATTTCCCAGTAATGAGAGCATTGCGCATTATCAAACATCTATTCATTTATTTACTATTTTGACTTTCTCGTATACGTACGTATATACGGAGTAATATACGTAGTATATTACTCCGTATATACGTAGTATAGAGAAAGTTATGTAATACTGCGCGAAAAAAACGGCAGATTTTCGGCGGAAAAAATTCATTGTCGGGCTCTGATGGCGAAAAGTGCAAAAAACAAGTTGCTAAATTAAGAGAAGAAAATCCTCTAACAAGTGATGTAGCCAGAATCCTTGTTTTGTGGGTCCTTGATGCCGAAAAAACAATTGGAAGCAAAACATTCGTCCGTCCATCTGTGAACACTCCTAGCTCCTAAACCATTCGTACGATCTCCAAATTAACGAATCCCCTGTCTATCTGGCTCTAGTTGAAGCTTTGAAATTTTGAGAAACTTTCTTTACTAGTTGAAGCTTTAAAATTTGGGGGTACTTCACATGGCGCCCCCCGAACATTTTCAAAATTTTCTCAAAAACACCTCCAAATTTTTTCTTTGAATTTCTTGTAAGATAAGAGCAAAATTCACTTAAAAGGTGGCATAGGTCAGAATATCACGGTTAACTCTGAATTTTCGAAAATTGCAAAAGTTTGAATTTTTTCTGGCGTCTTCCTACAACTACAAAATTGAAGACATGGATTTTTCCTTCAAATTAAATTTGTTGTGCATAAATAGTTCTTTCAATTTGGTCATGTGGATCTCTTTGGAAATTTTAGTAGTTTTCGTGCAATAGTGCGCGCGGTATTTGCAATTTTAAAAAATAACAAAAACAAGATTTTCTCAAAAACGGCTCCAAATTTTATCTTAAAATTTTTGGTAGGTTTAGTGGCAAATGAACCTTATATCATGACATAAACGTCATATTCCTCTATTCTTTTGTTTTCTCAAAAATGTCAATTTTTTTTCACTTTGTTTCTTACATCCATAATATTTACATTAAAGGCGATTTCTTCATATTATTATATTTATGAGCACATGTGCTTTAAATAAGGTCAAATAAAGTTTCTGGAAAACTCAACATTTATATGTAAAAATGAGCACAAAATTCGGCATTTTCAGAAACGTTCAAACGCTATTTTCTCAAAAGTGGCTCCAATTTTTTCTCCAAATTTTTCCAATATATAGTGCTAATTGCACTGATTGTTATGACATAAAGTTCGTTTTGGTGTATTCTTTTGTTGTTGTTTTTTTCAAAAATTACACAAATGTAATTTTCTTGAAATACCCCCCCCCCACGCCGTTAATATGGATATTTCTATCATTTTGTATGCATTATTACATTTATGAGTGGAAGCGCTTCAAATTACTTCAAATGAAGTTTTTCGAAACTCAATAGATTTCTGTGAAAAAGAGCATAAATATCTCATTTACAGTAATGCTTAATCGCCATTTTCTTGAAAACGACTACGAATTTTTCAATGAAAACATCTATTTAGGACGAGTTTTTACTCTTCTTTAATATTCTTGAAGTAACAATTCGGTTGTACAACTAGGAATGCAAAGAGTTGAGAAAATGTCAATGAAATGTACTTTCGGCGCCGATAGATGGCAGCTGGCCAGAGAATGGAGCACATCGTTAAAGCTAGACCACGCCAAGGAAATAAGAAAAATTTGGTACGAGAAAGTCTGTGCCATTCTGTAGCACCTCTAGTTTAAATAATTAGTCACTTTCAACGAATACTCACTTCCGAAGTAAAAGAAACCTAAACAATAAATCACACAAAAAATTCACTTTTCACAAGCAAGCTCTGTCGACACTCATTGGTTTAATGAATATGCATAAATTTGTTCCGTTATCTACTCAATGACTATCACGATATCACGTCACTTTCTTTGCAACACAAAGGCTCACCTTTTTTTTTATCGAAGAGGCTGGTTTCAGGGATTCATATTCGAAGCTTCGCCGCTTATTCGTCTCACTCACTCCACAAGCACTCCCTTCACTGCGAGCAGTGCTGGCACCGCCGCTCGCGCCCCAGACTCTCGCGTGCACTCGGCAATCAGTGTACAGATGATTCGGCACATTGGCCACCTGAGAATAACTGGGTTTTCGCCTTGCAGCAAGGCCCCTCAAGCGTTGCGCAACGGAGACGACGAGGAACAGAGCGCGAGGAACTGGCTATCAGTGAACGTAGTTCCCCCACTCCTTCGTCCACTCCATCATGCCTCCCGAGATTACGTCGGCTAGATGTGTCAATGTCATCTCTCACGCAGAGGAACTTACTCTCAGCGGAGATCTTTTAGCGTGATTGACAATCGAACGCTTTGTCCGGTCTTCCTCTGACAGTTTTGTCGGTATGAGATGTTAGGGCTGGGTTCCCATCTGTCCTCTTTTGGAGGACATGTCCTCTTTTTTAACATTGTCCTTCCGCCGTTTTTAAATTTGCATGGAATGTCCTGCTTTTCGTTCTGTTGAATTGAAAATAATACTTAATTTTAAAGTAATTTAATTCATGAAAGGGACATCATGTCTTCAATATCTACATTTTTACTCAAATAAACGGCCTGCATAATAGATCATTAGGCCTATTGTGATCTAAACCTTATTTATGTTTGTTGTTTGGTGGATAACGAAGGTGAGTGCGGGGGCGAAGTTATTTAGTCTGAAGCTTTCATATTTAATGATGAAATGATGATGCAAAGTCTAATACGATTTTCAAAGACTATTAATGGTTTGGAATTGTTGAGTACATTGTCTATGCATTGTGGAATATAAAAATGAAAAATGTCCTTTTCACAATGTCCTTTTTTTGGTAAAATGTCCTCCACTAGGAAAAAATATTCTGGTAACCCTGGTAAGGGTGAGTTGGTTTCTTTATTTGTTTGTTGTTGTTGTTTTTTATACTTCCTTCAAAGGATTTTAAACGCAAGCTAAAAGACAGTAAATATTTTTACATAAAAGACAGTAAATATTTTATTATGAAACTATATTTTTTATATCAGTGAAATTCTATAACTTGGAATAGCAATTCCACCTAAATATACCTCAACGTAAAACAATTTTGTAAGATACAAGTATCAAATATTTATCAAGAACATAATTTTTTTTCTACTGAAATCTTTCAATAAAGTTAAATATCAAACACTATGGATTGAGTGTTTAGATCCATTTTTAAAACAATTTTAATTCAAGGTAAATCTCCATTTTCCTTGTATTTCATACTTCATTGTTTCTTTTGTAATTATCAACTTAAGTTCAGTTTGCTATCACAAAAGTGAACCTTTTTATTGTGTTTTTAATACTGAATTTTAATATATAAAATCTTTTTATTTTGCTATCTGATGAAGTGGGGCAACAGGCCACAAAACATTATATACTTTTACACATTATACTAAAGAAATAAATTCACAATTCTACCACTAAAATTATGATTTATCTTTAATTCAGAAGGAAACCTGTGCCAATATTATAAGCTAGTGGTGCTACAGAATGGCACAATACAATAAAAAAAGAAATTTTCAATTTTGAGCATTATTCAAATGAAATTTTTCAAAATCAATTCAATTGTTCATAACTGCATTTTAAAATCAAATTTTAGAGTGCCTTGTTAGAGAAAAGATTAAATGCATGTGCAGAACACTAGGAAATGAAGAAATTCGAAGGGTCAATGAAATTTTAAAGGGGTTGATTCGGGATCAATTGCCAAATATGCACCGGTGTCTAATCTGTATAATCAATATCCCACTGGTTACAAAAAATATAAATTATGTTAATAATTAATTGTGTCTTATTTAAAGCTTCAAAACGTAATAATACTTGTTTATATTTTTTTAAATTTTAAATTAGACCTATAATTTGAGCAAAAAACAAATCTAGTAAACTTTATTTAAATTTTTTTATTCATATTATTAATTTGTATTTGTATACTGTATATTATAAAAAGAAACCAAGGGCATTGATGAAGCAAAGCATTCTTTTAAAAGGTGTTGATGTAAGATAAAGGTTGGGAATCCCCCATTTAAATAATCAGGTAGTTTTTAAAGATTTTTAGTTATTTGTTACTTCTGAAGAACATTAATATTACTGGAGAGAAATAAAAATTAACACCATATTTTGTAATAATGGTATTTATTGTATCATATAACTTCTTCAAAAATATTAATTTGTAAAAACTAGATTTTACAAAATTTACATTTTAATTAGAATATCTGAATTTCTCAGGCATAATGAATGATATTAGCCTTAAAGTACGTTCTACAAGCATTACTGACTTTGCACAAAAATTGTATGAACTAGTATCTACTTTAAAAAGGATTTTTACAAAAATGTTCTCATCTGTTATAAAAGCAGTGTTACTTCCAATAAACTTTATACATTAAACTCCACAGTCTGCAGAGGCATGCTCATATATGTTTGAGAACAACTAATCCATTATTATCGTACAAGAAAAACAACTTACTAAATATTATATTCCTTCTATGAAATGATGATGAAGGAATTGAACAGAACAGCCTTGCAATGTACAACTCTTATAAAATTTAGTATAAACACCATAATTGGATGGACGCTATTACGTCCATGGTACGACGTTTTATAGTAAGTCATTAATTAAAATTCTACAAATATATCTGACCAATATAATAATTAAATTATAAAATAATTAATCTTTTCTCTATTATGTGGTAACTTTTAGGTGGAATGAAGCAGTGGCGGTTCCAAAATAATATCTGACAGATTATCAGAAAATTCAGTTAACCTCCTTTTCATCCTCTTTAAATTCATTGAAATGTTATTATTTTTTATACAATATTTAATAATATTAACTTCATTTAAATTAACATGCAAATAATTATAAAATTTTCTAATATCTAGAGAACTCCACTCAGATAGATGAGGCATCAAATAAAATATTTTACTTTTGCCCTCAATTTAATCCTAAAAGTACAGGTTTTTCAATTTTATTTTTAGTCACATCAATATCTGTGATTATTAGTGACTACATAAATAATACATTTAATCCTATACTTTCATCACATATTTTTCCAAATTATTTTAAGCAATCAATGTAGTAAGCTCAAGCTTACCTGTTTCAGTTTTCATGTCCACTTAGTATTAAAATAAAATGTGATGTTTTTAAAAATGAATTATAAAACAGGGGCTTTAGTATTTGAAATTGGCTTTAGTATCACAACTTAGTGTACAACAAGAAGTAACATATTAGTACATTGAATCTTTATCTTCACTCTTCACTATAACTTCATATAAAAAATTGGATTATATTTGAAAAGGTAAAAATTTCTCAAAAATAAGATTGTTTTATTAGTACTTAAACACTTAAATCTAAATAGTGAGTGAGAATCATGCATGCCAGATAAGAATACTGATGTTCTCATGGTAATAGTTCTTTCCTCCAAAACAAGCACAATTTTATGAATTTTTGGGAAATCATAAATTTCGTAGTGAGCATGCGTCTTAGTTTTATTTAATTCAAATAATATTTCTCCATTAACAAAGAAATAAATAAAAGTAATATTATTCCGTATTTATTTTTGTCAAATGCTTCTGATAAAATTTTATCATACTTATAGCTAGATATTTTGGCTTACTGACATAAAGCAAAAAATAACGTGATACACTTAATAGGCTTGTTAAGACATTAAAGTTACCACAATACTCTAATATTAAGTAAATAAATCATGTTAAGCTTGTGTATCATTTGCATGGGAATCCATGCATTTTACAAGAGCATAAGTAACTTTCCAAATTTTGTAGGGCTTACATTTGAGAATGTTTAGCAATGTAAGATAAGAAGAGTATGAAATCATCAGGCAGGAAAAGTCTACCTGCCTTTGATCCAAGACGACCTTTCTCACCCAAGATCAATTTCATTCAATAACACATGTGATTCATACATTTTATTTTTAACTGAACTTAAAAAATTTTAATCTGAAGAAAGAATGTTCTATACATGTTAACTATAGGAACATTCTTGGGTTTAAGTCTCTTGTAAATGAATACATACCCCAAATATAAGTTAGACATGATGCTCTTTATGACTTGAGTTTTGTTCACTTTATATACTATTTGTACAATAAATCAGGAGTTCAGGCACTTCACTTTTAACATTGGTTTATTAATATACACTTCATACGCTTGGCCCTTCAAACTTATAACATGTAACCATGGAAAGTGGAGGGGAATTGAGGCAGCATTACGATGCGTTAAATGATATTGTTAATTTTGTGTTATGTAATGCTGAAATTTATTTTTCAACATTAGCTGAAATAATTCCTTTTATTCAGTCTTATACTAAAACATTAAATAATTAACCATTAAATTGAAAAAATATAAAGAAAAATAGAAAAATAGAAAATGATTTGTATAAATTCTTATAATAAATGGAAATATATTTTCATCAATGATATATTGATTGAATCTATTAGATTACGAAGAAAATATGCAATACTTATCTATAGTATATTCTAGAATCCAATTAAATTGGTGCAGTACAGTCTGACTCATGCACCATTCACTAACAGCATGTGCATGTTTATTATAAAAAATTTTTCTCGTCTGCATTCTTCCTTCACTCAATAATTGTCCCCAATCTTGTTGTTAGGTGCAATCAGCATCGCCAACTAATTCTGACTTTAATTATCATAAATTTTAAAATATAACACAAATAAAATTAATACAACTACTATCATTATTGCTTCACAATTTATTTTTACTTTCTGTAAATAGGGGGTTAATACAAATGTTACATGTTAGCGCACATGTTAGGTGCATCACGGGGGGGAGGAGGGTATTCCAAAATATTTCAAATTTGCAGTATGTAATTTATGGATGGTCCTTTTATTCACCAACAATGCTGCCTTAATTCAAAGCTAACTTAAACTTCATTTCTTATTAATTCCAAGGAAAATGGGTTTTGGTTGCAATGGATTTTCATAATGTTTTGTTTTGATAATGTTCTCTTTATGTAATCTTAATGAATTGTGTGCTCATAATTACCTTCCATAATTTCTTGTTGTTTAAGTACTTAGTGTTCAAAGAAATGAATTGACAAAATGGGCCGGCGCTAGGTTATTTTGCACCCCAAGAAAAAAAATATAGGTGTACATGAATCATGAGTTATTTTAAATATTGGAACAATAATAAATTATGCAAATCAAAGATTTCTTGTTACAAAATTAATAATTATTTGATTAATAGTATAATCTCTATCAATAAGCCAAAATAAATTTAAAAAATTTTTATTATAAAAAATGTAACAAAATTGCGCCCCCCACCCCCACCCCCCGAGGTTAGCGCTCAAGGTAAATGTCTAGTCTGCCTATTGGTAGCGCCGGCCCACTGGTCCTGTTGGCAATAAATGTTCAGCAAGAAATTAGTGTTATTTTATTAGAATTTACATTACATTAACAGATATTTTCAGGGGTACCTAGAACAGGCTGACATATATTTCATGTGGGTCTGATATATTTTCAGGGGGGCAGATTACCTCTTAATTGGGGCCCTGACTTTTTTCATTCAAAACAACAAAAATATTACTTCTAATCCAAATTAAATGTTCTAAGTTATTTCTGTTGCATGGAGAGATTACTTCTTTTTATGTATTGGAGGGGCAACATCTGTTTGAAATAAGGGGCCACCATGAATCTACTGCCCCAAGCCCCTTGTTTTCTCTAGGCACCCCTGTATATTCATACTCTTCTCAAAATATACTGTTATGATGATAAGAAGGGCTTGGATTCTGATGACCTAAAAATTTTTTGAAAATGAGCTATAAAATGTAAAAGTTAGAGAAAAATGACTTATGTTTTTTTATACACTAAAAAATTTGTAAGAAAATGTTTACATATCCAAAGAATTTTACAATTTTCAATAAAATTTATTAACATAACATTATTTTTAATATAAAGTCTTTATTTTAGGAGGAAATGACCTGATCTTCCAATCAGCAGTTTTGAAAGGTTGAGTTTACCGAAGATTTATGAAATTTTGGGAGTTAGAAGAACATTGCAGTAGTGAATTTTGTCGTGAACTGATGATACAATAAAAAATTTGTTTTAGTAAGTAAATTCATGAAACACCCACTAACAAAAAAACACGAAAAGGAAACAAAATGCATAAAACTGACAAAAATGACACTAAGGTCCCAAAAAATACCAAAAAATTGAAAAATGAGAAAAAAATAACTCAATAACTATTCATTTCTCTCACCTATGTGTTATGATAAATATTCATTTACAAGTTAGCTACATCTAAAATGCACCAATGAAAAAATGTCATGTCATCAGAATCTGAACCTTGAGGATAAGCATTATAGAGTATTGCAGTCACTGATATAATAATTATATATAATATCACCAGTATTCATTATAATACTATACATTAACACATTTCTCTTACAAGTATACAATTTATTTTTATTAAGAATTTAAAAAGAAAAGATAATTTAATGAAGGATTTAAATAGGAAATATTTCAAAAATGAAAAGGTCTCAGAAATTTGATTTTTATATAAAAATGAAAAGTGACCACATAAACAACCCAGAACTCTTCTTTTTAAATGATTATTCTACCAAAATATATCATTTAAATTTTCAAAAATTACACTTTTTTGAAATCATATTCAATCAAGTAAGCAAATACTTCAGTCAAAAAATTATTTCATCATTACTATTTTTTATTTAATAAACAGAAGCACCATTAAGATTCTGAAATAATTAAAATAACATTTTTCATGATCAGTTATAATAAAAAAAATCTTCTTGAATATTATCATATTTTCGGATATCTTCAGGCCAAGGATTGGTGGATCCTGAAAACACTCCCTTAGAGTAGAACTCGTGAGGCAATTTAGAGTAAGAGAAGTAATTGGTCATCACTTTCCTCACCAAGCCACATAGTGCTCAAGCACTAATCAGCATTACAAGTAATAGTTTCACAAATGCCATTATCCAACTTCACTTCCCACACCCCCATTTCCCCAGCCACAATAAAGGCAGCATTTTAGCAGAAGTTATAAATTACTCTAGCATCCAACAAGATTTGGTCTCGGGCCCTTGTGCATGGAAAGTAAGCACACTGGCTATGAGCCTTCTTGAAGCTTTTTTAATATAAATTTGACAAAAAAAAAGGAATTGTTCCAATTTTATTTTTACTTCTATCTTTACAACTTCAGAATTGTATTACTTGATTTCAAAAGCACATTTGTAAATTTTCTGCATATTTGCTACAACATAATGACTAAAAAATAACCATTTTATTTATAGAATGAAACAAATGAAATGCCTAAATATTCTTTTCATCATTATTTTTCTATTTCAATTTGTTTTTCTTGGAGTAAGACCTACCCAAAATCCACCTTCAATAGCGAGGTTAAATGATTTTTGAAATACAACTTTCTCTGGAGTTTTTTCAACTCTACATAAATCAAAATTTGCTAAAAGATAAATGAGAGCTATTTTAGCTTCCATCAGAGCAAAACGCATACCTGTTAAAAAAATAAACAAATTATGTAAAAACATTGAGAATTTTAAAAAGTAAAGAGAAAATTGGAATTTTATTATACATAATTTCTTTTTACCTATGCAATTTCGTGGACCCATTCCAAAAGGCATGTATGTAAATGGCTTAATGTTATGAATATTTTCTTCACTAAATCTCTCAGGATCAAACTTTTCTGGATTTGGAAAATATTCAGGGTCATGATGGAGGCCGTACATTGAAAACCATAGCCCTTCACCCTTCTTAATATGTACTTCTGGACTACTTTCTGTGGCAGGTATTATGTAGTCTTTCACACATTCACGATCCATTTGAGGGGCGCCGATTGATCGTAATGTCTCTGAAATAGTCACAATTGTGATAAAGATAAAACAGAACACTTTCATATACATATTTTCAATGAAATTATTACCATGAACCAAGTAGTGCTACAGAATATCATTGACTTTCCTGCAATAGTTAGTTTTTCAAAAATCTTTAGTCCAAACAAGCTTTTGGGTATTGCCCCACCCTTCTCCCAACTGTAACCTACCCCAAAAAGATTTTTTTTTGAATCTGTTAGTCCCCTAATAGTAGAATTGAAACATAACTGTAATAATATCATAGAAAATTAAACATAATTCTACATATACAATTTTATCGAAAAAATTGGAGCTATTCATGCATAAATGTCCTTTGAGCATTTCTGAAAATGCGAATTATTGAGCACATTTTCATAGAAAACTTTAGTTTCTGAGGAAACTAATACAAAATCATTTGAAGCACTTATACTCACAAACAATATAATGTATGCCCATAATATAAATTTTAAGACTATGAGAGATATGCACAAAAATTACAGTTGTTTAATTTTTGAAACATCAAAAGATTACATCAAAATGGCATTTATGTCTTGTTATTCAGAGCTTTTAGCACCATCTGTACATCAAAATTAGAGAAAACATTGGTAGCCATTTTTGGGAAAATCCTGTTTGAAAATTGCACTTTTTTAAGCAAAAACTTATCATATGTTGCAAAAAATGTAGTGATTCATTTCAAAATCTAATTGTGAAGAACTGATTTCATTTAGAAGAAAAATCTGTTTTCAATATCATAAGGAAGATGCTAGGAAAATTTTTTGAACTTTTGTAATTTTCGAAAATTCAACAAAAATAGAACTAGAACTATTTTTATAAATGTTCTTTGCTCAATCAAATAAAAAGAATTAATCCAAAAATTTGGAGCCATTTTTGAGGAAAATTTGAAAAGGTCTGTAAGGCTTCATGTAAAGTACTTCCAAAAATCAAAATATCCATTCAAATTCAAGAGCCAGCAACATCAGCCAAGTCGATCAGGAAATATAATATTAATTTTATTGAAAATCCTGTTTTTAGGTGTTGTGATGTTCACAGACAGATGGACATTTTGCCACAAACAAAATTTTCCACAATCAAGAAACCACAAAAATGTTGACCACACATGTTAGTGGAAGTAATTTATAATATATTGGGACAAGAATTATCCACTTTTTCAATTAGGGGACCCACAATACAAATTTTCCTACTGTAAAATAGCTGTTTTTTACAGTAGCATTACATAACTTTCTCTCTACTACATAATTAGTATGCAATGAAGTAAAATAGAGAATATGTTAATTTCACAGAGTTAATTAACTTTTGAGAATCCTATTTTGTTCAATGTAGTGTCTGAATGATACCAGAGTGCATGAATTAGGTAGTATGTATTGTATCAGTACCAGGTTCTAATTTCTTGTCCAAGTTTTTCACTAATGTTTCGTTCACATTAAGTCATTTTACATCAGACATTTTACATATTTAATTTCTAAACGAAATTTGAACATGATAGTCAACCTGATACGATTATAAATCACTAATTCTAAATCATTAGCACAAACAAATTTTAATAATGTCATCTTCTAACTGATACATTGGAGAATATCAACTTTACCACACATCTTGATGCCAATTTTCAACATTTCTTATTTTATTAAGATATCTTCACTTCTGGCACATGTGATCATACAAAAAAATAATTAAGAGATTTGATACCCCAGAACTATTTTATAGTGCCTGAATCTATACTCACATATTTGCTCTTATATTTCATTTACAGTTATATAAAGTAACTTATTTCAAAATAAAGATAAACCATACTCCATAAAATTGACATTAATCGTTCTCACCAAGATTTTTCATTAATATTTAACCTTCAACAAAAATATCTCAAGTCCAATTGAGTATGTATCTTAAACAGTATACAATTTTTGGGTTACAAATAACACCCATGACATGTTCTGATTGGATAATCATGTTCTTGGCTTAGAGAAATACAATAATTATAACTATAGCACGGCTTATATGAAAAATGAAAAATCACAATGAGTTGAGCTATTATAAAAACAATGAAATAGGTACATTAACAGAAATCTGCTAACAAAGAGATATTTTCCTTGATATACAGTTTTCCCAAAAATTCACTGAATAAATGTTCTTAAATATGAATTGGTTTTCAAATAACAATCAGTTTCATTGAAAATTATAGAAATTTACATCACACACACTCTTTTTTAGAGTTTGTAATTTAATATTTTTAAATGGCAGTTATACTCCACACATCCTTGAAACTCTTTGAAATTTATCTCTGTAACTTGTCTGTTAAGTAATTACATCACTGTGAAATGGAGGGAATTTATGACCTCCCCTTAAATATCTGGGCAAAAAACCAAAACTTGATCTTGGTTCTTTTTTCATTTTATATTGCATCTTTGATATATTGCATGTTAAATTTTGTGTTATTCACGTTTTTGAACTTAACAAATTAACTTAAGAAATAAATTATTTTAAATTGGGATTTTATTTTTTATAACCATTCAAATAATTATGTAATTAAGATAAATTTTAGTTTCAATTCTCATTCTTTTGACCAAACTACGTTTTGAAAATGATCAGATTCTGATGTTGGCTTCTTTATGCTGATTAGCCCCAAAATTTTCACATTTAAAAACACCTTCTGGAAAATTTACAATATATTTGCATAATAAATTTGGTATTACTAACCTGATATAACCATGTGTAAATACTTCATTTTTTGAATATCTTCATAAGTTAGTTTCTTAGCATCTTCTCCTATCAGAGAACGTATCTCTTCCTGTACTTTTTTCTGAACATCAACATTCATTGCTAAGTAATAACAAACAAAACTAAGCACTGAAGAGATAGTGTCAAAGCCAGCAAAGAAGAATATAACTGCTTGTCCAATAATGTGGTCATCTGATATATCTGGGAGAAAAAAAAGAGGTTATGTTCAAAATGAAATCTGTTATAACAGAAAAAGGACTAACACAAACATCATAAAACTACAGGTACATAAATTATGACAGCTTTACTCAACATAAACGAAAAAAATGTTTGTGTATGTGCTTTTAACAAAATGATCTTGAATGGAAGAAATAAAATGCGTGAATCAGACTACTGGAAATATTTATCTAGAACTTCCAAAGGGTCTTGTAAATTGTTCTTCAAGAAAACAACAAATGTACAAGGAATTTCCTCAATTCATTTTAGTACAACATAATAATATTAGACATAAACTGTTGCAGTGATATTTTCCTCTCTAATGCTTCAATAACAATACTTTCTTATTTCATGATCATCAACAGAAATTATTTTATTTTTAATTTACAGAAATTATTTATTATTTTTTTATTTTAAATTATTATTTAAAAATTGAAATTGATGTCTATTTCAAGACCCTCTTAAATAACATTTTATTTACTTCGATAAAATTTTATGGTTTCTAACATTTTTTATTCCAAGACCTTTCCATTAATTTCAAACTTAATGAACATTCAATTAAAACCAGAAATAGTTTATGATGTACATAAAGGTGGAAGAAAATAGCAGAACTATCTCAAAATGTATTAATGTCCAAATATCATTGCTGTTTGTTAAATCATTTGAATTGAAATTTATAATTCTAACATACAACATATTTCATTCATCCTATCTTATTACATTTTCCATAAGACTACACAAAAGATATGACAAATGAACAATACCGAGTGCTGCACTTTTTCTCTGGGAGTGATACTGGTCTTCTTCATGAAGGTCCACTTTTAAGCTCCCCTTTTTTGCTTGCATGAGCAAATGTATCATATCCGGCCGAACTATATTCTGCTCTTCTCTTACTTTTATTGTTTCTCTAATAAGAGATGAAAAGTACTTTTCTGCTTTTGCATCCAAAAGTGATATACGCAGCATCTGTGTAATTAAATTAAATTTAATCTAGAGAAATTGGAGATTCATTATTTAAGGTTCTGGCACAATATATTCCCAGACAATTCAAAACAAAAACAACTCTTTGAATCAATTAAGCAAAAAAACTATTTTTATGCGTTCTTTTATCTTTATTTCCTTTTTACTTTCTCGATAAATATATATATATGGAGTAATATACATAGTATAGAGAAAGTTATGTAATGCTGCAGAATATCGATTTTGAGATTTCAATGGAAATACATGTTTTGGGGTCAGCTGAAAAAGTTTGTTTTTCAAAACGTCAGTCCGTCCAGCTGTCTGTCCATTTGTGAACACTACTACTACCTAAACCATACGTATAATTTTTTCAAAATTGAAGATATCCCTGTCCTTCCAGCTCTAGTTGAAGCTTTGAAATTTTCAAAAACATTCTTTAAAATTTGGGGATACTTTACATAATGCTCTGAGGACATTTTCAAAATATTTTCTAAAACGGCTACAAATTATTTTTTTAAATTTCTTGCACATATAGAGTAAAATACACTAATAAATATAGCTTAAGTCCGATTTTGACAGTTAACTATAAATTTTCAAAAATTGCAAAAGTTTGGATTTTTTTTGGTATCTTCCTAAAACTACAAAATTGTAGACAGATTTTTCCTTCAAATGAAATTTGTTGTCTATAAATAGTTCTTTCATAAAGGTCATGTAGATTTTTTTGAAACTTTTAGTAGTTTCCGTGCAGTAGTCCGTACAATATTTATGATTTTAATAACAAAAACAAGATTTTCTCTAAAATGGCTTCAAATTTTTTCTTTAAATGTTTGATAGAATTAGTGCCAAATGAACCCTATTCAATGACATAAACGCCATATTGCTCCATTCTTTTGTTTTCTTCAAAAATTACAAAAATGTAATTTTTTTGACTTGTCACTCATGTCGGTAATATTTACATTAGAGGCAATTTCTGCACGCTATTGTACTTATGAGTAAAAGTGCTTTAAATAATGTTTCATAGAGTTTCTCGAAAATTCATCAGTTTTCTGTTAAAATGAGCTCAAAATTCCGCATTTTCAGAAATGCTCATATTCCATTTTCTCAAAAATGGCTCCAAATTTTTTCTTCAAACTTTTCCAACGGATAGTGGTAATGGCACTGTTTAATATGACAAAGTTCATTGTGGTGTAATCTTTTTTTTTC
Source organism: Teleogryllus occipitalis (assembly GCA_011170035.1). Classification (NCBI taxonomy): domain Eukaryota; kingdom Metazoa; phylum Arthropoda; class Insecta; order Orthoptera; family Gryllidae; genus Teleogryllus; species Teleogryllus occipitalis. Next base: position 36,372 of record BLKR01010767.1, read on the forward strand.
CCAAAAATTCCACAAATATAATTTTTTTAAATGTCTCATGCCTTTAATATGCACATTTCCATCAATTCATATACATTATAGCGTTTGTAAGTGGAAGTGCTTCAAATGATTTTAAATGAAGTTTTTTCAAAATCTCAATACATTTCTGTGAAAAAGAGCTTCAAATTTAGCATTAACAGTAATCCTTCATTGCCATTTTCTTAAAAACAGCTTCAGATTTTTTCAATGAAAATTTCTGTTTCGGATGAGGTTTTACTCTTCTTTAATATTCTTGAAGTAATACTTTGGTTCTACAATTAAGAAGCCGAAAAGTTGAGAAAATGTCAAAAAATATACTTAGGGGTACAATAGATGGCACCGGGTGAGAGAATGGTGCAAGACCTTAAAGTCAATCCACACCAAGGAAATTAGAAAAATTTTCTATGAGAAAGTCTGTGCCATTCTATAGCACCTCTAGTTTTTCCCATTCTAGGTAAGAATTTCACAAATTTATTTCTTATTTTTAAATAAGTGTCACATTTTCATTTTATATATTTTTTTGAAGAGGAAAGCAGAAATATCTTTGGAACAGCACATCAAAGTTGAAGTTGCAATTCTACAATTAATTCATTCATTATATTAACTTCAATTGGCAAAAATATGACTTATTATTTACTTTCTTTTTAAAAAAGAAATGTTAAGTGCATTATTTTAATATGCTTCAGTAGCCCCAAAACTTCCACAGTAGTCTTTCCTGCAGTGTTCATTAATAATCTACAAACTTATAAAAAAGTTTAAAACTTATAGAGTTAAATTAAATTTTGGCGATTAGAAATTAGTAGTATAAATTAGTGAAGAGATATTTGATTTAACTGACAAAGAATTATATTTAATAAACATCATGACAAGTTCTAAGAATTTAATTTGAAAAGAAACTTAACCTTCATTAATTTGGGGAAACAAGCATACCCGAAGAATCGGGCTGCCCTAAGGACAGTAATATTTGTCATTGCTTTCCCACATGCAAGAAATTCATTGTTAGGATCCTGAAGTGAATTAATTTTAACTCCATATGCTGTAGTGCCAATCACATCTGCTGCAAATCTTGTCCAAAGATCTTTCATTTCAAGAGAGAAAATCCCTCCAACTGTTTCTGAAAGAAAGTAAACATCACATTTTGAAAGTTGCTTCATAAGAAAATTATTGATCAAGTCTATAATCAATTTTACAAACCTTTATGATTTCTGCATGAGTTATGTAAGAATTCAACTAACTGATCTGCACATTCAGTCATAAGAACAAACATATTCTTCATCTTGCTGGCCGTAAAAGCAGGGCTCAATGCAGTTCTTACACCATGCCATTGCAAACCTAAGGGAAAATAAATGGAAAGAAGAAAAGAGATGGAGAAAGAAAAAGTGAGAAACCAAAAGTAAATATGAAGATATTTACATAACTATAATTTTATCAAGTAATAACTAGTAAAAGGAAAATCATATACCTTTCAAAGACATTAGATTTTTGCCAAAAAAACTTTCTGCATCTGTTGGTATTGCATGAAATCTATCCACAAAATGATCAAAATCTTTGACTAAAATATTTCTCAGCATGTCTGGGTCAGAGATAAAATACGCTGGTTTTGTAGCATCATAAAATCCAGCAATTTTGAAATGTTTAAGATCATTGTACATCATTTGGCAAAAAACAGGAAATGAGTACTTTTTGAAAAACACGGGTCCCAAAGAACCAACAATGGGAAATGATGAATAAGTATATAATCCTTTCTGAGAAAAATATTTTGTTTTGTAATTAAAATATGCTCTTGTTAATAAGCCTATAGTAAATGTTATGGCAAATATTTTAAGGTAGTATTCTATTATTTCATCCATCTCTTCAGTGTTAAAGTCTCCTGCAAAGAAAAAATTAAAAGTTAGAAGTTTTTATCACAAAAAAATGTTCAAAACCATTCTAATGAAATAAAGGGATTTAACTCATTAATATGTGGTAAAATACATTTTTATTGACACAAAATTCATGTTTGATTGAAGATTTTGAAATTGATTACTTGCACGCTAATTCCCAAAAATTGTTTTAATATCTTTTCTGAAACCATGCATCACAGATTGTTTATCCCCACTTTTTCTTTTATTTCTCAAAATTAATATTTTTCTTCTGAATCTTTTAGAATGATGAAAAAAGTAGTGTATTTGCCCATCTTTTCCCTTATTGATAGGAATTACTGGTTCTTTTTTCATTTTGCTGTATTTAGATAGTTCAATCTTCAAACTTGATTGGTATGTAAAGGCTCAGGTTCAAATTCTAATGGAGAGTCCAAACACCTGGAGATTTAAATTTTTGGTTACAACAGCCTTTATAAGAACCATCAGCCCCAGGTTTGATGTTAAATGTAGCCCTGATATTTAACAATTAATTACAATGGCTCAGTTGTCATCTAACTCCAAATGTTGAAACGTATTCAAGTTAGTTTAAAAATGTCAATGTATCGGATAAAAATATGAAAAAATAGTACCTGATATTGCTCAAAGTTAAGAGATGTACCACTTGGAATCAGATTATGGCAATATACAGGAGAAATCCAAGTTTATCACAACACTTCACCTCCAATTTTCAATATTTTACCATCATTAAAAGGAAAAATATTTTGAATTTTTTATTACATTCAAACTGAATTTGATTTAAATATTAGTTATAATTACTTTGTTCTGAGCTTTTAATTAATGTTCCTTTTTAAAATATTTATCATAAGTACAGCAAACGTGATGAAAATTTTGTGAGAGTAAAAATGTAAATGTCAATTCTAAACATTAAACATTGAAAGTGTTCTATGAACAATAAATATTTTTTTTTTTAGGTCACTTCAATAGATGTTATGTAACATGTAGCCACAAAGTAAAATTTTAGTGTTTCGAAATTTAAGAATTTCTCTTCATATTTCTTCCCATGAAAAATATTTGAGTACTTGGACCTGTGGAAACATTTTACACTTCATAAAACATTGTTTTAAAAGTGAAAATAGCTTCATACTGGATGCTAATTCAGGTCACAAACTGAACTTCACATTGAAGCATTGTAGGTTTTGTGACAGCCCTATTATCTCATTGATTAAATTTTACTTGCATTTTGAGGTTCAGTTCATTTCTGACCACCGTGATACAGAGTAGAGGTCACCAGAAGAGCTAGTAATTTATTCACTTCACCTAATCCTTGCATGTTTCTCTACATGCTCCCTAAATATATTCCCCACTCAGGTTCTCCTGGATGCTCTCCACATGTTCCCTTGCTTGTTCTCCACATGTTCCCTCACTTTTTCTCTACATATCACCTCACCATGTTCATAATAATTGATGAGTGAAAATACTTTCACACTGGAACCCAACTTCCAGTGATTTGACAATCTATGCTAAAAAGAGGTGGAACCATACAAAAAATGTAATTGAACATCCCAAAAGGTCTCACTTTGTAGGTTACAGTACAAAAAATATAACTTATGTCCCAGGGACACAAAAAACTGGATTTAAAGCTCTAGTTTGTGTCATTTCTCTCAAGCTCTAGTTGTAATGAAGCATGCTGTAAAATGTATGAAGCATGATGGTGAAGTGTGTTATGGTGTAATGTGTTTTGTAGGTTACCTGTTCATTTGATAATCAAACTATGCCATAATCTGCAAACTTCTATGTTTTTTGTTTTAAATCTGTTTGATGGACAAGAATTCCTTATCCAGCATACTTACATCATACATACTTATGGGGTTTCCTGTCCAGGTTTCTTATAAAAGGGAATAATCCATCATATTTCCTTGGTGTTTTACTCAGAGGGGATATATAATAAATTAATTACTTTAAAGAAGTTATTATTATATTATTTTTATTTATTATTTAAGTACAAAAAATGTGTAACTGCTCTGAGTCAACTTTATCATTTACAGCACCCTTTCATTGCCCACCAACACCACTGATGTTAATACGAGGAATTTATGTCATGTTATTTCAAAATGTTTCTTATGTTCATACAATCAATTACTGAAATTCATAATCATATTGATGATTTTATCTAATTATTGAAAGTGTTGCACAAAAATCTAACTTAAAATAGTTTTATGCACATGCTAGCATTCTTGACTTCGATTCTCAATTAATGGGAAAAATTTTGAGAGTAGGTCATAAAGAAAACAAAAGTTCTTCAAATATCAATGTTTCAGCCTTCCTTGGGGACACAACAAACAATTTCCGATTTCTGTAGTGACTGATTTTCCCTTAACAATATCCTATTAATATAATTTTGGAGTGTGAATGAAATAACTTACCATTTGGTAAACGTTTTATAGTGTGAACGGAATACTTTACCAAATTTGTAAGTGAATATTTGCTGGTGGATCCTAGTAATTGCAGAATAGATTATAAACTAATAATTGTTTTATTAACTTTTGGTCGAAAACAATCGTTATAAAACTAAATAATGAAAAGTACAAAGGAGGTACATTCAGAATAATTGAAAAAAGAAAAAATTTAATGTTTTAAATATTTTTTAAAACCTGTCTCAATTCTTGCATGTTAATACACAAACCAAAAAAAAGAATTATAACATATGTTGTTTTAAATAGCTCTTTCTTAATGCAAAATGCATTATAACCAGTGCTTGATTTGTAAAATTTTAGGGCCTGGAATGCACCCCAAATTAATTATTAATTTAATAGAAATAGTTATATAATTATAATATAATTTAATAATTATTCCTGAGGTACCAGAATGCCGTTCCATCACGTTCTGCCAGAAATGAAGCCCTGATTACAACAATAATTCATTCTTACAATTGTGTGATTTTCTCATTATTATTCATGTTTTTAATTTTTTCTGGTAATTTGTACGAGATATTATTCTGACAAGGTTTCTTAACCTTGGTTAGGAATGAAAACATTCACTTTCCTATGACATTTATTACTCCCAGTGCTTCCTTCTAAATCTTTTCTCTGTAAGACAAATATTATGTGTTAAACTCATTCTAAAATTCAGAACAAAACTTAACTTTACATACCATATAAATAAGGACAGATGGGGATCATCTCTACATGATCTTTATTTTATTGTAGATATCATGTAAAGAACATTACTTTTATGCTAATATTGATTTCCCTTATATTGATTTCATTTTGGCCCAATAAATTGAAACCAATTGCAGTTCAGGATACAAAATGTGAAGATATGTTAGTCTATTTCATTAGCATTGATCAAAGACAAAATGAAAAAGAAAAAGAGAGGGGAAAAAAAGTATTCAGTTACCAACCCTGAACTCCATATCCACCAACTTTCTTTACAAGATTGTAGCTGCTTTGCTTCACACGTACTTTCTATTTCTAGGAATGTATGCTAATATAATGCAACAATACTAAAATTATTGATGGGTAGGCCTATTTAGAAATAAACACTTAATAATTAATTAAGTAATCAATCCTTATTAATGAATATTTAAACAACTCAATTACTAGTAAGAGGTCTATCTATATTAAATGAAGGCTTTATGATGTTAAAATCAGAATATTTATGCATTAAGTACAATACAATTGAAACCATCAGAAGCAGTTTGCAAGTAATTTATTAACTTTGTGGAAAATTGCTTGTTCGTCCGATAATGGAATACAGAGCAATTTGTTGGGATCCGCACAAAAGTATGCAGTGCAAGTATTTGGAAACGATTCAGCATAGAGCAGCTAAATTTACTTTCAGGGACAAGGAAACGGCAGGGTGGGATTCACTTGACAACAGGCGAACATTGGCAAGACTTTGTGCTTTGTATAAATCTTATAGCGGTCATCCAGCTTGGAAAGAAATTAAACAGCTGCTTACACAGAAATTAAACGGTGACTTAAGTTATACAGTGAAGTGAGGTGTTGTGCAGTGTAGAGCAGAGAAATAATAAAAGAAATGTTTTTAGTGTTAAAGTGAAGTGAAGTGAAGTGAAGTGAAGTGTACTGAAGGATAGTGCAGTGCGATCTTAATTGCATAAACACTCAGTGTAACTTTATACGATAGAGGTTTCTTTTCATTTTCATGTAATTTAATGATTTAAGAATCAGCAGTTTTTATTTTATTATTATTGTTATTATTATCATTTTAGCATTATTATTAACATTATTATATTATTTGCATGACATTTATTATCTTATTTATGAAATTAACTGCCACCGGGTTACACACAATTGCAGGTTAAATAAATTTATCTTTATCTTTAAAAATTTATAAGTAGGCCTTCTAATATAAGATTTTTGGTATTACAAAAATTTGAGTGCAAATTTCTGAAAGGAGTACTAAAAATAAACTTGTTTATTTTGATTACAATAGTTTTTTTAGTCATAATGTTGTATCATTCCTATTGCAAGGGCTCATTTTCCAAATATTCATGGTGCAGATTGGCACTACTGTCTTGTCCTCACAGAAAACAGGGGGAAACTGGAGTAAACAACATTGGGAATGGTCACGTCCCAGTTGACAATGAGGGAAGTGGAATCAGGGATGGATCCAGCCAATAATTTAGGGGGGAGGGAGGACCATCATACATTTTTTGTTAAATAATGAACATATTTGTTATATGGTTTATTATTTTTATAGTGTAATTAATATACTTTACAATATCATTTTTCAAATAATTACATAAGTTTAACATATATAAATATTTAAATCAATTTTGTCAAAGAAAGGAAGAAAACAAACAAAAACTATATGCCTTTTTGGAAGGGGGCATGCGTCCCGCCTCCCCCTGGATCCACCACTTAACGGAAAGAAGGGGAAACTGAAATATAAATATTTTCAGGTTGTTTTCATTCTCTGCCTTTCATGTTCATCTTATGCCAATTAAGACAATGAAACATTTGTACATAGAAACTCTTCTTTTACACTAATTTACAGTCCTTATTGTTGTTTGGTCTCTACTACATATTAAACTGTACATAATAGTAAGTTAGGCTTTAAACGTTTATAAAAATATTTGTAAAACGTAGTTTAAAGTGTTTTCAATGACATTAAGTCCATAATTCAATGTTATAAAACCATTTATTCTACAAAAAAGCACATTTGCTCGGTGCGAGTTAGCTGTATTGATTTCCAACTTCTTTCCAAGATCTAATTTGGAATACTGTGATCACACAACGTTTCATCCTTGGGCCGGTCTTGGGCGTCAGAGAGCCCCGGTCGCATCTCCCAGCATGCGATCTGAACTACACCCACGCATGCGCACTCGCCATCACGAGATCGATAGTCTCCCACCGCGTTTCATGTAACGCGTTAAAGCTCACGTAACTCACTGAAAGCATTATCAATCAACATTCTCAGTATTATACCATGTTAAGATTCATGAACTACGCCCACATTGCCCGAAACAGCAAACATGCTTAATAAACAACTCTCGCAAAAAGTAATATTACCGTCTTGCTTTGTGCTGGTGGGAGAACTGGAAACTGGCACACAAGGTAGCGTCACAAGTCACTTTATAGTAAACAAGCCAACAGTGCCCCGGGGCGTAGGCTGAGTGCGCACGAGATCGCGATCGCTGCCTCCGCGCCACGCGTGAACGCCCCGCCCCCACGGCCTTGACAGTGCGCGGGTGAGGGAAAGGGAGGGGGGAGGCACTCCCCTCCGCGCAGTCAGCTGACAAGCGCACTCGCACGCCAACGTTCCCAGCTATGTTATTATTATACTGTGCGATCCCGAAAAAATGGAAATCCAGTTATGGCTGAAACCACGGGTGGTTCAGAAAAAATTGGGCGCTGACAAGGAAACATAGTGTATGGTATAAAAATAATGAGGAGCGACCAAAGAAAACAAGTGGCAGTAGATCCACGTGACCCTTTATTTCAAACAAAAGTTTCGCCCCCCCCCCCAAAAAAAACAATAAAGAATTAATTTCTTCATGCAAAAGAAATAACTTATAGTGGTTAATTTGAGTTAGAAGTAAATACATTTTCTATTTGTCTCGAATTAAAAAGAATCGGGGCCCCAATTAAGTCGGGGTCTGAGTCAAGTTCCTCCAGCTTTTCTACACATCTGGATTCTTCTCCATACCAATTATTTCGGGATCCCTTGGAATTCATGATAACGATGGTTTACTGTTTTTGGTTTGATGAAAAATGTACAATTTGTGGTTGAAACTTGCGAGGAAATTTACTCTGATGGAGTTTTAAACAACGCGTGCCTCTAAGAGACAGGAAAACAATGTAAGTAAATCTCTCTGTCAGCATTTTCTCCTCTTTCTCACAGCGTTCCAATGACCAGAAAATGATAATTTTATTAATGGACCCAAACAGCTCAGAGGAAAACCTCCTTTCCTCTTGATCCACAATCTTCAGGGGTCTCGTTCAACTGTCGGGTGACAAGTAGTCAATGCGTCACGGGACGTGAGCGATGCCACGGAGCAAGTCTCTTGTCGCATCCCAAGTCGATGTATGTTATCCGATTTGTTGAGGTTTGTCTTTTTTTTAATTTTTATTTACTTTTTAAGTAGTTTATGTAATCGACTTACTCGTCTTCCCTCCTCTTTTGAAATATGTACGAGCTGATACAGTCAACCAAATCTAAAAATTTCACTTCTATGTTCACTTCTATATTCTATCACAATCTGATTTTGAAAAGGGAACCTCCAACAAACTGGAAATTAAGCCAGTACATTTTTTCAGTCGAATGAAGTTTATTTGTATCTGTAAAATGAATTGTTCAGAAATACGATTCATTAAACCAATGCGTCTTCACTTCTTTCTTCATGCAGTACTTCAAAAAGCTGGCTTTTTCTCACTAATTTTGTCTTACTAGAAACCACTGCTTAAAGAAACATCACATGAGGTGATTGACCATGCACTCACTATCAGAGTACGTTTTCTTTATCTCCAAACTCCATTTCCTAACTCCTTTACCAGTTACTGAGATGGTTCAGTGCTACAACTGTTGTCATTCCAGCGTCTGACCGGGAGATTGAGATCTGACGGTGGCGGATTTTCCACACTACAGTCGACTCCGGTTATAGTGAACTCGGATACAGTGAACCTTCGGTCATAGTGAACTTGAGTCACTGGTCCCATATCACTTACATTTCAAAATAAGCATTAGAAGATTCTGTTATAGTGAACCTGAACTTCGGCTGTAATGAACGTAGGAAATAAGACCTGGACGTTAATTGTATCTCGTATATTATTAGGCGAGTAGAAGGACTTTCGGAGAGTGGGACGGTGTTCCAACAGTGGAAGAGGCATTGGAAGGCGTCAAGACTGCATTATGATACTTAGAAACAGAGGACAATGCAGAATCAAGTATGGAGAGAGCACGAATTCTGGCTGGAGAAGGATCTAGAAAAATTACTAATGAAAAGTGTACGAAGCAAACAATTGATTTTTTTTAAAAGAATAAATGAAGATATTGAAATTTTCATTTCGAGCAGTTAATGAATTTTGCTGTATCTCTCTATTAATAAAATCAATTATTAGAAATTCTATTAATTTTGACATCATCGGATATAGTGAACCAAACATGTGAGTCCTCGAAGTTCAGTATAACCGGAGTCGTCAGTGCAGGTCGAATTCAGTCGGTCTGGTGGAGAATACTAGCGGCCGGTTGCCCTCATCTCCCCTCCTCTCACGCACTTGTACGTAAATGCAGGGGCGCCCAGAGAAAGCCAGGGGCCTGGGGCAATTGATCCATGGAGGCCAACCCTCTAAAGCTAGCAGTGCCCCACTATACCAACCTATATGTAAAATTTTAGGCTAATTTTGGGCTAATTAAGTGCTCTATTCTCGAATTTTAGGATCTTTTGAATTTCTCAAAATCGTGGGCGCTGCTAACTTTAGACTAAAGCGCCCACTCAGAAAATCCATCTCAAAATTAATTCAAAAATATGAAACCATACCCAAAATTTAAGACTAATTTGAAGCTCTAGGAAAAAATCATTTCAGCATTTATATCCCAAAATTCAGTGCTGTACAAAGAGGAACAATTAACATTGGTTCTTATGGGCGAATAAGCACAAAAATAAAAAGAATTAAAACAGAAAAATGATCTGAAACCCTACCCAAAATTTAAGAATAATTTTGAGCTTTAGGAAAAAAAATATTTCAACATTTATATTCCAAAATTCAGGGCTGTACAAAGAAAAAAAATTAACATTGGTTCATAAACATACAAAAACAAAAAAA
>BLKR01010768.1:0-45000 GCA_011170035.1 Teleogryllus occipitalis
AATTTAGGAATGATCATTTAGATATTAAGACTAATCTGTAGAGTTCTTTTGCATATCAATTGCTCCCAATGAATGAGTTCATTCATATTTTTCAAAACAAAAATAAGCAAAAATTAATTTGTCTAAAAATATTTTTGTTTAAGCAAATAATATTTGAGAGTCCTTGGTTTCTATTATTCATATTTTAGAATCCATAATCTGAGGCACTTGAGATAAAATAATGATGCTAATATTGTTTTGTTATGTGGCTCTGTGTTTTTTCAATTTATTATTTACACATAATGTAATGTTGGTGGATCATTAGTTTTCTAATATATCAGTCGAATGATGAATTGATCTACCTGAACAAATAAGTTTTATACTACATGTTACTAGCACATAGGACATTAAACATATATTTTTGTTGTCTTCAGAATTATAAAAACTGGTAATTATGTTTCAGAATATTTACAAGTATTTTCATTTATTTTATGATTAAGATTCATCAATTACGTTATGGCATCATCTATTACTCCGGATCTACCAACTACCCGTGCATGAACTTCTGCATGTTATACTCAGCGTAAAACAGTAAGTTCCTTCAAGGTCACGAGTTGACAGATCAATTTCAAAACGTTCTTTATGAATACAATAGAAGTAAAAATATAAAAATAGGATAAGTTTTACGTGGCAATTTATTGATGGTGTTGGAATATTATATAAAACTCCACAAAAATTATATGTACAAGTATTTTATTTTGTAGTTTAGATTTGTTCATTGCTTTTAGTTACAAAGTGAATATTTAGAAGCTGGAACTTCAAATAAGAAATAGGTAATTATGTGTGGAAAAGTGAGCGAGTTAATCTGTAAATTTCCAAATGGGGGTCAAGAGAAGACAACTATCGTGGCGTGGCCGGGCAGAGCATGGCAGGGAGTAGGGCGGAGAAAGGATTCAGTGGAAGAGATAGAGGTAGGTCCCGCCGCAGGGCATGAAAAGATTGAATTCCTCTTCATGTCAAATAATTTACTGTAATAAATACCCGAGCAACGCCGGGTACTTCAGCTAGTTATCAATAATCATTAAAATCATTAAAACTATAAAAGTCTATATTATTATTTGTTAAGTCTATTAACTTGAACTTAGTTTATTTGCATGTATTCAGTCCTATTTCACTTAAACTTTCCTTTTCATTTATTACTCACTTTCATCACTCACAAATGATCACTCTTTCTCTTCCATCACAGTCTATCTTGTGCAAGCCATGTCCACTATGTCCCTGTCACACACTGTATTTAGCTGCATCATCATGTCTTCGGTCTTCGCACACTCCTTCCGATTCGTAGATCCCTCGTGAAGGTGTCATGGGTTGGCTAGTTGTCTCCATTTGGGCAACTTGTCCTTCCCACTTCCATTTCAATTTCTTCGCCATTGTTTGAGCATCAGTTATTACGGTCATTTTTCTTATTGTTTCATGTCCTATCTTTTGTTGGATATGTATATTGAAACAATGGCGCAATTTATAACAAATTCAGCCCCAGTTGGCGCGCCATTTGAAACAAACTGTCTGATTTATTTTTAAATTCAATATTTCCTCTGCCCTTCTAATATTAATTCAACGTAACCCGTTCCAAATTTATAAAAGAATATGAGCGCTAGGAAAAGATTACGTTAATTCTATTAAAATTACTCTTCAACTGCTATTTCCATTAAATTAATATCCGGCTAACTGGGTCGATGGGTTTTATAGGAAATAATCGCTATTGACTGCTAATAGCCGATTATTCGATCTGCCATCTGTACAGAATGGCCGAGGAATCTGAAAAGCAAATATACATTTCTAGCTACTCATTTGCTGGAATTGGCTAAATGAAAATCATCTTTTCTATTCACAGAAACTTATAAGTTTATTCAATTTTCATTGGTAACAATACGAAACTTTCGGTCATGACCAGTCTCAAACCTTATATTTCAGTACCCGTCTTCGCGCGCTCTATGGACCGATGTCGCCGCGTAGAACCATTTTCAATCTTCCCCGGTGTCGATGGCTCCAGGTCCAAATACCATCTTCTTTTCTTCCGTTCTGGCACAAATGTATTCAAGTCACTGATCCTCACCGCCTAAGTTGATAAGACTCAATTAATTTTCCTTTTAAAAGTTCTAAGTTCTTTCTACGCGTATACTTAAAATGTTAAAGTTCAGCAAACTATTATCTGCACCAAATACTCCCAGTCCTGTTGCCGACAAATTCACCTAAGTTCACAATTCTAGCTGCTGCACTCGAAATATTTCCAAGTTCCAATTTCCGCACCTTCCATCAATATTCTAAGTCCGACAATTATACGCTCCAAAGTAAATGTTCACAATTCCCAAACTCCCAACATCAATTGTCTACACACGATCCGCACAGAACCACGGCATAAGTCGGAATGCCTCCATATTCCCCTCTTTCAGCCCTTCAAAACTCGGTCAATCGTTCTACTGTTTCTTGTTAGAAAAAATTCCATGCCTAGCCAATCCCTCAATTACTTACAAATTCAACTAGCTGCGCCCCAGACTGTCATTGCTTTCTCGGCCAATCCCCAAACAGTTTACTTTATCAACTAGCCGCGTCCCGTGGTTCAAAGCAATGTAGTTTGTTGACCTTGACGACAACTCGTCTACCGTTTCTATGCCGCCATATTTACAAATGTCTATCCTTACAATTCACCCTGCTTACAATAAATGTGACGCAATACAAGGTCCCAAATATTGGTATGTCACAATATGTAGGACTTCTTTCTATCCTTCTTTGCGATACAGCAATTTTTTTCTTTGTTTCCAAGTTTGAGCTCCGTGCAGCAATCCTGTTAGAATACAACTCTCCAATATTGCTTTATTTGACTCTTCTTTTTAGTTTTGTCTAGAAGTATAAAGGATAATGTCCAAAATTAATTCCATGCCAAGGCAATTCGTCTTTCAATTTCTTCGTCAGATCTGTTGTGAAATGAGCTTGTCTCTCCTATACATGTATGGTTTACTAGTTCATTGCTGTGTGTTTACGGCACTCAAACAAAACACGTAATGGTATTGTTAATACCCTTGCGGGCCTTTCTGTTTCTTTATGCCCGAAGGCCTTTTGAATACTTTAAGGCCCGCTGTAATATCAACACAACGCATACATTTTTATGAATTCGATTTATTAAAGTTAAGATGTAAGAAAATATATAAATAAATGGCATAATGCTCAAATAAGTAAAATAACTCGTTAGAAACCATCTTTTGCTTAATTAATATAAAAATTGTAATTTTGGAATGTTTCCGTGAATTTATAATTTCCATCAATCACTTACATTTCACTGTTGCATATCGCCTTTTCGAAATATATGTTTCTTCAGTAGCAATACTACAATTAGTTAGTAATAGTAGTAATAAGATGTAAGGCAATATTTGTTAACATATCTATTGCTAACATCTTTTGGCAATAGAGGCAAATAACCTAAAAGTACTGTTTCATCAGCGCAATTCACACTGTTATATAACTATCCAATACACCATAATCATTTTCATATATTTTCGAGATTTTACTAGAAACCACTGTCCGTAGCCTTGTTCGCTGTTGCGAGAATTTCTGCCGGAACTTGACAATATTCTTTCATTTTGTTCGAACAAATCAGTTCAACGAGTATACAGTACTCATGGAGCTGAAGTGAAGTGAGCATGAAGAACCTTACCAACCTCTTTCGTGTTCATCAAGTGCAGCCATCCAACATATTGGTGGGTCCAAAACAATGATTGTCAAATTAATATCTTTACATACAGGCCTAACAATAGTAACAGCTTGCGATAAATGGACTGTGACCGTGTCTCGACACACACACACACACACACACACACACACACACACTCCCAGCTACTGTGGTCAAATCCCTAAGACCATCCTATGGTGGAACACAGGTAGCAATAGTCAGCGTTCCTGTTGCGGTGGCTAACAAATTGTTGGCCATCGGTAGAATAAGAATAGGATGGGTGTACTGCACTCTGCGTGAGAAGAAGGTCCCCCTGAGGTGTTACAGATGTTTGGATTTTGGACACCTCAGAAAAGCATGTAAAACCTCACATGACCGGTCCAACTTGTGCATGAATTGTGGTGGTGATGATCACCTTGCTAAGTCATGCACAAATGACGCAAAGTGCTTGCTTTGTGAAGAAAAGGGGAAACAAGGCAGACATGCTACTGAGTGCAGCAGGTGTCCATCGTACCAAAAAGCGCAGAAAGCAATAACGGACAGAAAATGAGAATTATACAACTCAATCTCAACCATTGCGCAGTCGCCCAGGATATCCTGGCACAGTCGGTTAGAGAATGGGAGGCTGATTTAGCAATAGTATGCGAGCAGTATACTAACCGTGAAGATACAGCGTGGGTATCTGACCTCCACAACCAGGCGGCAATCTGGGCCTGTGGAAAACACACATTCCAGCAAGTTATGACGAGACCCGGAGCTGGATTTGTCTGGGCAAAAATCAACGGCGTTTACATCTACAGCTGTTATGCCTCACCAAACGCGACAATGGACGAGTTTGAGCACTTCCTTGACCGCTTAGTGTACGACGCAAGAGGACGAAGCCCCTTGGTGATAGCTGGAGACTTCAACGCCTGGGCGGTTGAGTGGGGTAGTTCGTCCACTAATGAGCGAGGTCGAGCAGTTCTGGCATCACTCCCTTCTGAATGTAGAACTCGCCAACACAGGAGACATACACACCTTCCGCGGAGGGGGCGTGGGATCTGTTGTGGATCTGACGTTCATGTCAGATAATCTTTTGAGAATGGGAGTGTCCTGGAGAGTTAGTGAACACTATACCCATAGTGACCACCAGGCACTTTTGTACGAGGTGAAAAATCAGCGGAGGGATAATTTTGCGCCGAAATGTCAGCCAGCTGGGTGGAAAGCAAAAACGTTTGACGAAGAACTTTTCCGACAATGTTTGGAGACGATAGTGCCAACAGGTACCGCAGATGACAAAGCTGGGCAGGTGATGAAATGGGTAACCAAAGCCTGCGATGCGGCTATGTCTAGACGGGGCACAATCTCTCGACGTTCACCAGTTTACTGGTGGAATGAGGAAATCGCCCAATTACGACGGCGGTGCCTTCGAGCCAGAAGACAGTACCAGAGAGCTCGTGGCAGAGACAACTTTCGTCAATTGCAAGAGCAATACAAACTCGCTCGAAGCCAGTTGAAGATAGAAATCCACAAGAGCAAACGCTTATGCGCCAAAAGCCTGTGTGACGAGGTGGAAAAGGATCCATGGGGTAGGCCGTACAAGACGGTCATGTGTAGGTTAAGACAGCGGCACCTACGTTCTCCAACTTGCCCCAAAATGCTGCTCAGAATTGTGACAGCCCTATTCCTGAGCCACCCCAGTGACTCAGTTAATATAGCGTTATCTGAGCTAGAAATGATTCCTCCAGTCACGCAAGAAGAAATTCTGCACGCAATCAGCAGAATCGGCAACACAAAGGCTCCCGGACCGGATAACATTCCCAATATTGCCCTCAAGACTGCGATACTCGCTCACACTGACATCTTTGTGAATCTTTATTATTCTTGCTTGAGGGAAGGGGTGTATCCAGAAAGATGGAAAAAACAGCGCTTGGTGCTCCTCCCTAAGGGGAATAAATCTCCCGAAGATCCATCATCATACCGGCCATTGTGTATGCTTGACACAGCTGGCAAGGTTCTGGAGAGAATTATTAGTACCAGACTGGAGAAAGCTCTGGAGGAGGGAGGAGGCCTTTCGGAAAATCAGTATGGTTTCCGCAGAGCCCGCTCGACGGTTGACGCAGCCCAGCTTGTCATTAATGTCCACTATGTGAACCTGCTGTCGAAGACGCCGAGCATGTGTTCTTCCAGTGCCTGCGATACCATGTGCAGCGACGGCACGTTATGAGTATACTCGGGATCGACCCGCTGACACCCGAAGCAATGGTTGGGTGCATGCTCGCTTCAGAAACCAACTGGGATGCGGTGAGCGCATATGCGCAGACCATAATAGCTGAGCTGAGGAGAATAGAAAGGGAAAGAAGGGAAGTCGACTGATCCTCGTTTGATCCTTCCTACGTTTTGGCGAAGAGAAGTGGCTGGTGACTAGGCTACTCTAATCCACTCCCCGTGATGTAATGCCTAACGGCGGTTCCGCGGGGAGGATGGAGGAGAAGGGAGGTTGGTTTTAGTGGGTAAAAATCTCACACTATCATGTGGTACGGGCCGCATGGTGTCTTTTGAAGATTTCCACCTACCCTCGTAAAAACACACACACACACACACACACACACACACACACGCAGCCCAGCTTGTCATTAACACCGCCCGACAAGCAATTGGAGGAAGTAGATGGAAGAGAGGCCCAAAACAGTACTGTGCTGTCGTTACGTTGGATATTAAAAATGCATTCAACTCGGCCAGGTGGAGTAATATTCACCAAGCTCTCCGCAGATTTAATGTGCCAACGTACTTGAGGAAGATTGTGGCAGAGTATCTGAGTAATAGAGCCCTGATTTACAATACAAATAATGGGCCGAAGGTACATAATATCACGGCTGGTGTCCCGCAAGGGTCGGTATTGGGTCCACCATTATGGAATGTGATGTATGACGAGGTTCTTCGGCTTCCCCTCCCAGAAGGCACCAGTATTATTGGTTTCGCGGACGACATCGCTATCGTCGCCGTTGCGAAGTACATTGAGGAAATTGTGTATATTTGCAACGAAGCGATCGCTATTGTTAGTCAGTGGTTGAAGTCCTCAGGGCTGCAGTTAGCTGAGCACAAGACTGAGGTTATCCTAGTCACTAGCAGGAAAAAGAGAGAAACCATCACTCTCAAAGTCGGAGACCACTGTATTGCATCACAGCCGTCGATCAAATATCTTGGTCTCATGATTGACGCCCGTCTGACATTTGCTGACCACCTGAAGTACGCCAGCAATAAAGATGCGGTAATTAATGCAGCACTGTCGAGACTAATGCCCAACATAGGGCCCTGTCAGGAGAAACGGAAGCTTCTGGCCTTGGTTGTGAGGTCCGTCTTGCTCTATGGAGCCCCAGTATGGGCCAACTCCACGTCGATAAATAGTTACATCCGAGGGATGACGTCAGTGTACAGGTTATCAGCTTTGCGGGTAGCTTGTGCATTCCGCACTGTGTCAAACGATGCAGTGTGCGTCATCGCGGGGATGCCTCCTGTCGATATCTTGGCGCAGGAGAGACGGAGGCGATATCACAAAGAAGAGGAGAACCCAGACTGCTCGACAACACTGCTCGAATGGCAGGATCGATGGGACAAGTCCATTAAAGGAAGATGGACGTACCGCATGATTCCCTTCATTGCACCGTGGATCAACCGTAAACACGGCGAAGTAAATTTCTTCTTGACTCAGCTGTTGTCTGGACATGGATGTTTTTTGGCATATCTCCACAGGTTCAAGCTGGAGGATACCCCATTCTGTCCACTATGTGAACCTGCTGTCGAAGACGCCGAGTATGTGTTCTTCCAGTGCCCGCGATACCATGTGCAGCGACGGCACGTTATGAGTATACTCGGGATCGACCCGCTGACACCCGAAGCAGTGGTTGGGTGCATGCTCGCCTCAGAAACCAACTGGGATGCGGTGAGCGCATATGCGCAGACCATAATAGCTGAGCTGAGGAGAATACAATGGGAAAGAAGGGAAGTCGATTGATCCTCGTTTGATCCTTCCTACGTTTTGGCGAAGAGAAGTGGCTGGTGACTAGGCCACTCTAATCCACTCCCCGTGATGTAATGCCTAACGGCGGTTCCGCGGGGAGGATGGAGGAGAAGGGAGGTTGGTTTTAGTGGGTAAAAATCTCACACTATCATGTGGTACGGGCCGCATGGTGTCTTTTGAAGATTTCCACCTACCCTCGTAAAAAAACAAAAAAACAAACAAAAAACAACACACACGCACACGCGCACAGACACACACACACACACACGATAGCACACTTGTACAGCTCTAATACACAATGCTTCGCTTTGGATCTGCAGGAAATACTTAAGAAGGAAATACTAAATATTTAAGAAAAACATCACAAAAGTTAACGAATAACTTACAAAGTTACTAAATGTTTCACATTTCACGGAGTAACTACTACTATTTGTGGATAGTACCTTCGGTTTTCCCATACGGTTTGTACAGCCGTTAGTCACGCAAGTAATCATTATGAACTGTAACAAAAAGCTAGCTATTCTGAACAATGCTTTTAATATTAAAAACAATGGCAAACAACACATCTGAAGCTACAAGCCACAGAGCACTGTCACGCAGTTTGTCTGTGCTACAAGCTTTCTGGACTCACCAATACGGCTGAGGTAGTTTCAAATTTGCGACGTCATGCCATCTCCCTGTATTCATAGCTCCATATAGTACACATTCGGTTTTGTTTATCTTACGTCATAATGACAAATGACAATTACAATGCGTCTTTTCACTTTAGACGTAAGAAAAGTTTTAAAGTGTTTCGAGTTCTCGTTTGATTCAGCAACGAACTAGCAAACCATAAAGTTTTGTATGCACTACGGACGTTAAGTAAATTCCCTCGGGGTTGGAAGTAGCCCTCGGGGCAAAAACATCTACTTAACGCCCTAGATACAAATACAATTATTACATACGTCATTTTTTCGTCATTCGCATTTACTTCTATCTCTTCGTGATTCGTCATCAACATAGTTTTACTAGAGTTTTTTGGTTTGACCCGCTCTTTTGCTGTGATTGCATAAGTCTCTCTACATTGCCTCAAGTTCCTTGACTGATTTTGTGAATAAAAACTATGTCATCCGCATATATTTCAAATGTTCTCCCAAAATCTATCGTTCATTTAAATCCTTAATTTTTGGTGTCGAGATCGCTTAAAGCAAAATTCATTCAGATAAGAATTTCTCGCAATGGAAGCTGTTTGTAAAGTTAAACTGTTTCTATTACCATTTTAGTGAAATATTGTTGTCAGTACTGGAATGAATGTTATAGAGGTATCATTGAAGAAGGTAAGTATTCATAAATCTATGAATTCCCCATTCATCACCCGTAAGTATTCGTCCAAATCTGCTGTGTAATGTCACGATGTGATTGACAAGTCCGTCTCCAACAGCTACATCTGCCATTTCATAGATTCACTGCCTGGCGTTGAAATATAATAAATAGACATCGGATGTTTAGGAAAATGCCTATTTTTTTCTAGAGAACTTATTTAAAGACTGATAATAAATGTCCACGAATCATGACAAATGATGATATTTGACGGAATTTTATAATGCTTATATTTGCTTATTTTAGCATAAATGCCTATTTTTTGCATAAATACCTTTTTTAGGACATTTTTTGCCATTTATTTAGTATATTTATATACAATTCGTGACCATTCATTACGAAACCTTCAATTCACGTCTTGAAATTTAAAATTACGAGAGAATTCCTGAAGGTACACCAACTGATTTCTCTCCATTTCCCTATTTCACAAATACTATCCATGATCTGAGAACATGGCTGATTGACAATACGCCGAGGGAACCTAAATTTTAAGTGGAAATAAATATAAATTCCCAGAAGGTTTCAGTGTTGCTAGTGTTGGGATGCTAAAATATATGCCAGTCACATCGTTTAGATATCCTTCTCCGTATTCAAACTCATTTTGTCGTCGCAAATTTGAAATTGTGATCCTTGAAAAGTTACTGGTAATATGTAAATATTACTGGTTAATGGAAACTATTAAGAATAAAATGTAGAAGAGTTGTAAATATGTAAATCTATTTTACATTAAAATATACGAACTGGTTTTGTGCATTTAAGTTTACACAATATATACAAAAATTACAATTCCCCATTTTATTGTGTATGTAACTTATGACAGTGCCTTTTCCCTCCTTATTCTTGACTTTTTCAGTGCCTTTTCACGCGCCTAAAAGACGATTTTTTAGTGCCAAAACATCCGATGTCTAGTAATAAATAACTCACACTCCCAGGTTTGTAAAAGAATGCACTATAGCCGCTTGACACTAACAGAGAAATGCAGGGATATTTCAGAATCATTCGCCATTAAAGACGTAAAGGTTTACGACACCCCGTTTGTGGCGTTCAATTTATTTAACGCAATTTCAGGTCATAAAAGCCAAGTTAAGAGGCCCTTGAGCTTGAACGGATTGGAAAGATTTACGACCTCGGGCGCTGTGTTGAGCTGTGTGCCGCCCGCAAGGATTCCTTAAGGTAGTATGTACGTTAGATCGACCGCGGTGAAATACCCTTGAAAATACTTTAAATGAAAGTAAAATCTCTGGTCTTCAAAATGGTAAGAAAAAATTTAGTCCTTACGGTGAAATACCCTCAAAAATACTTTTTGAGGTATATTTTAAAAATAGGTTTTTTGCATTTATTGCCAAAAGATATTTAGAAAATTTCATGACATCAAAAAATAACATTTCGAGGATGTTGGCCGATGTGCCTTATATATCTTATTACTACTAGTAGTATTGCTACTCAAGAAATCTCTAAAAGAAAGGTGATACGTAACAGTGAAAAAATATGAGTAACTGATGGCAATTATAAATTCACGGGAACATTCCAAAATTGGAATTTTCATATTAATTAAGCAAAATGTGGTTTATAACAAGTTATTTTACTTATTTGAGCGTTATGCCATTTATTTATTTTCTTACATCTTAACTTTAATAAATCGAATTCATAAAAATGTTGTATGTGTTGTATTGATATTACAGCGGGCCTTAAAGTATTCAAAAGGCCTTCGGGCATAAAGAAACAGAAAGGCCCGCAATGGTATTGACAATGCCGTTACGGCCGGTCCGGTGGCCCAGATCGCTGAGGCAGTAGTGTCGTAGCGATCGCGGATCGAAGGATTGCGATTTCGAGACCCGCCTCGGGCATGGTAGTATTTGTGTTCGTCCTTTCACCCCTCATCATTACCTTATCGTTTCATCTTCATAGTTACCATAACGTTAACTCCAATAGTGGTCGCTAATGACATAAATGTTGATGCGACCTTAAATAACAAAGAAAATCTCTGGTCTTCAAGATGGCAAGAAAAAATTTGGCCCTCACCGGCCTAATTTTTTAATAAAATAGGTTTAAATTAGTACAGGCTCTTACGGAAAAACATTCACAGGCATAGGATTTTTTAAGTTATTGAAGTTATACGGTGAAAGTACCTTTTTCTTTTATTTAATACGTAATAACTTTTTTGAGGCATCAGATGATATTATCTCTGGTCTTCTGTGTAACATATCTATCATGTAACATATCTCACCGAGTATTCTGAGGAATAATTGATAAAAAAACTTCTGCGAAATTAATCGTAATCGGAAGTACTAGTTCTCGACCTAGAAGTTATGAGGCACAAACCATTCTGTTGTCAGCACTGTTTCTCTTGTGGTATAAGACAAAACCGCCCTAACTGAAAATTTTGTACCACCCACAATCACAAACCATTTGATGATAATTCACTTTCAATGAAAACAATGTGGACTAATATTAAACGCAGAAACAAAGAAAAGTTTGGGCGTCGAAGTCAACCTAACCTATATTATGTATTGCAAACTTATGAAAATGGAAAATCATGCTAGAGACTAAGTTTAATAATAAATATTGTGTTTCTAGAGCAACTATTCAATATCTCTCTTTTAACTATTCATAAATAATTATTTAAATGATCCGTTCACGTACACAAGCAGCTACTGAAAACCTATTGACCTAATAAAGGGTTGAGTATTTTGACTAGCAACTGGCTCCTTAAAGAGTACGAGGGCCTGGCAGCAAGCTGCCGACGGGAGGAATTCATAACGGTGCCTCAACACAGTAACTCTTGAATGTGTAACAGGTACGTGCACACATATACAATAAATCCATGCCGATCTGGTGGCCGAGATCGCTAAGGCGTAGTGATCGTAGTGTCGTAGTGATCTCGGACCTAAGGGTCGAGTCCCACCTAAGGGCATGGTTGTATTTGTGTTCGTCCTTTCACCCCTTATCATCACCATTTCGTTTCATTTTCATTGTTACCACAACGTTAACTTCAGTAGTCTTCGCTAATGAGGTGTTGATAGACCTTAAATAAAAAAAATACCATTTCCAGTCAAAGCCAGTATCGTAAATTATAAGCAAACGATGTGTCTGGAATGACATCATGCCTTGTGCCCTTTCCTGCGCGATATGCACGTGACTATCTATTAAGTCGAGTGAGCGGATTTCCATTAGATCGGGAGCGGTGGCTCAGGGCATCAACAGATGTCACAGCAGTGCCTCTGAACAGGAGGTTCTAGTATTCGACGCCCGATGACGGCAGGATTTTCTACACTAACCAGATAGCTAGTTCGAGTTCTGTTGCTGAGTGGAGAAGAAGCGGCCGGATACTCTGAAGGGTAGTTTTCCGTGGTTTCTCCGATCAAGACCAGGCGAATGCCGGAGCAGTACTCTTCCAAACGGACCACGGACCATGAGCTGAAAAGGGAGGGGGACACTGTCACCCGGTCAGGAGCTTCAATACCAAAAATTTAAGCTGTTCCGAAGATCTCCTGCCAGCTCGTGACCTTGAAAGGACTTCCTGCTTTAATCGGAGTGTAAGAACACTCCTGAAGGTCACAAAAAACACTGTAAGAAGAGGGAGGTAGCACTCTAATAAGAGGGAAGAGCAGAGAGTTTGAGACGAGAGAATTGCAGTAGTCGTAGTAATTCATTGCCGAAGAAGAAAATAGTACCTGACTGATTTATGATGCCTGGCGCGCCAACTGCTAAGGCCATTATATCCCTAAGTCTAGTGCATGCTTTTTTTTCTCGGGAGGTGGTCGTGATCTTTCCCCACTGGATGCCAAGTTCCTGCGCCGACCTTCCATCGGCTGGCGGGGTTTTCTCATCCAGGTATCTCCCACCAGCGGGGCACCGCCCCAGCCGGGACAAGCTCTAAGATCTCGGACGGCTCCGGCTGGAAGGCTCTAAGATTTTAGAAAACATGTAAAACGTGATTTCAAAATAAATAATCGATGTTGTAACATTGTTTTATTTCTGATAACATACGTGTATCATTAAATTCTTATGCAGCGTATGATCAATTTACATTGCAATTTCGTGCATCACTGTAAATATACAGGTGTCCCACCAACTATGGACCACTCTACATAATTCTAACAGATCATGATATGGAAATGCAATTTTTGCTCAACAAGTAATATGGTAAGTAATATGCTGTAGAGTTAATGTTTGAAATATTTTTAGTTTTCGAGACATTTATTCATCTTCGAATCTTCTTTTTTAAATGGAATTGTATATTTTTCTCTCTCAAATGATAGATCATAAACAGTGATGAACACAATGATGGAATACAGTGATTTATCCTATGTTAATATTTTGAGTGTAAAATTAGTCTTTCTGGCGTGTGATTTTGAATGAAACGGACTATTCCACTCATGAAATTAAAACAGTAGTGTATAACTACACATATAAAATACCCCAATCAGGACGGTGTATCTCAAAACGTTTATCGCTTTTTCTAACGGATTTTTTTCACCGCTTCTCTCTATTGGCCAATCAAACTGTAACTCATCTGTCTTAAGAGACGGTATACATCGATCGCTATGTCGATGTACAATAAACTGCGTATGTAATATAACATAACCTCTTTCATTTTAACATAGCTTTCCGTTATTTTCAATTTTTGAGGTATTTTGAAACTCTGTTGGACATACATAATGTCATTCGTGGAAGACTCCTATTAAATACCACTCGTGCTTTGGAAATTCACAGATAAATCACTTCCTTCTAGTCGCCGATTTATCGACAATTTCCTCGCGGTATTGAATATGGCATTATTTCCTGTTGCAGCCCTTGCAACTAACGACTTTGGAGAAGATTACAAGGGTTGCCAGGAAATATTGCACGTTTAACTTAAAATCACTTGTCGGAAAGTATAATTTTATACTCAAAATATTACGAAAACATGAACATATATTACATAATTGCTTTTCTCTTTTTATGATCTATCAATTACAAGAGAGGATACACAGTTTCATTGTAAAAAACCAACTATAATTTAATTTCTTGAAAACTAAAAATATTTAAAACAATATCTCTACAGCGTATTACTTGTCTCATGATTCCGCATTGTTGAGCGAAAACTGCATTTCGGTATCGTGAACTCGTTTAGAAGTTATGGGAGTGGCCCATAGTTGGTGGATCTACCTGTAAAAAGAAAAAGAATGACAGAAAAAGAAAGTGAGAAAGAAGGAAAGAAAGAATGAGAAAAAGAAAGAAAAATAGAAAAAGAAAGTGAGAAAAGGAAATAAAGAAGAAAGAAAGAATAAAGACAGAAAGACAATGAAGGAAAGAGAAAAGGAAGGAAAGATATTGATTTATTATTTCGTGTTTCTGGGCGCGTCAACCGCTATGATCATTATTCCCCTAAGTGTAGTGCATGTTTTTCTTAGAGTGGTGGCGACGATCTTCCCCAGTTGGATAGCGAGATCCGGCACCTTCCACCAACAGCTAGCAGGGTTTCCCACAACCAGGTATCTCCCATCAGCCGGGCACCACCCCAGCCCGGACAAGCACTTAGCTCCCGATCCGTCTCTCGGCAAGTATGGTAGTCTAGTACATGTTAGTGTAAGTGTGTGTGTGTAAGGGGAGAGGATAGGACAAGGAAGAGGAAGGACAGATCGCGCGCGGTCCGTGGCCTGTTTGTGAGGGTACTGCTCCGGCATTCGCCTGGTGTTGATCGGGGAAACTACGGAAAACTACCGATCAGAGCAGCCGGCCGCTAGAATTCTTCTCAAAAGACAGTGACAGAACGCGCCCTATTCGGGACTGTAGAGCTAGTGTCAAAAATCCTTCCAGCTTTGGGACTCGATCCCTAGAACTTCCCGATCAGAAACACAGCAGTGGCATTAATTGATGCCTTGAGCCACCTTAGCTGGTAGAGAGTAAGAAGAGAAGCGAGAAAGAGGAAGAAAAAAGAAAAGAGAAAAATAAGGTACAAGGGAAAGAAGGAAAGGGAGAAAGAAGGAAAGCCAGAAAAAAAGAAAAAGAGAAACAAGAGAAAATTTGGGTAGAAGAGAAATAAGGAACGAAAAGGAAGGAAAGAAAGAAAGAGAAAAAGGGGGAGGCCAGAAAGGAGAGAGAGAAAGAAGGAAAGTCTGAAAGGAGAAACAGAAAGAAGGAAAGAGGAAAATAATGAGAGAGAGGGTCATATTCACATTATTTTATTTTATTTATGTATTTTATTTACGTATTTTATTTATGTATTTTATTTTTAGGACAATACAAAGATCAGTGTTTATACACTCTACATTTGTTATAGTTGCTTATATCTACTTACAATTAACTTACAATAATCTTACAAATAATCTTAAAACACAACTTACATTACTACTAGGGTGGTAGAAGTATCTTTGTACAATATCTCTACTTCGGATCGAGATCTGAGAGTTTATTTAGGAACGTATGGAAAAGAAACTTATTTTTAATGCGGGTTCTGTGAGTTGGGTTATGGCAGACCCTTAGCGGGATTAGTTTGAGTATATTTGGTATGTTCTGGAAGAAGTGGGCGGATAAAAATATCCACACCTAACTGTCGAGTTTTGTACCCCGCGTCCGCCACGCTCCGCCCACTGAGCGCGCGTGGGGGAGGGGGTGAGGGAGGGGGTGGAAGGGCGGACGGGCGGGCGGCACGGCGGCTGCGCGGGCCCAGCACACCGCGGGCGAGGCAACGGGCGGCGCGGCGAGGCGCGGTCGGGCAGTGCTGTTGCTGATTCCACGGCAGACGGCCACCCTTGCCGCACTCGCCTACTCGCCTCCGTTGCCGCCGCCGACACCGCCACCGCCGCCGCCAACACAGCCGCCGTCACCTTCAGTTTTTCTTCCGCGAGGTGAGTCGCCGCCCTTGTCCTTGCTTCAACTGGAGTTCGAACGAAATAATAGACACGTAGCACTGTTTCCAGATTTATAAACGGCGAGGCTCACCAGCACAAAATTGTGTTGGAGAACTCCTCTCCGGAAAGAAATGTCTTCAGATTCTCTAAAAAACCTAATTATTATAATAGAATAAATTTTTGTATGAAAATTAACAACTTGCTGGTCAAATTACTAACTTTTTAGGACAGTAGATTTTTTGATTAACGATTATATTTCAGATCAAAAATATTTTGTTATGTTTTAAAATGTATATGGAATTTTCTCCGGGTGCGTTGCTCGTCCACGGAATAGCACAACCTAACTAGTAGCTGCTTAGTTTGCTTGTTTGTAAATTCGGCGCTGTTTGTTTCGCAAACATTTGATACTTCGAATTCTCACCGCGACCGGGAATTGAAGTCTCCTGATTAATGTCCGATGACTTTTGCCATTAACCTACAAAACGCAGCCAACGATATGAGCATGCTCTACGGTCCTAAATTATTCCTCGAATAATAATTCTAAATTTACGAAGGAAATGTCGCACTTCTTTCCTGTTATTATGTCAAACATAACCATAAGGATAGAAAAGAAATGAAGCATTGTCTACTATTTTTCAACTGTTCTTCAAAAGGTAGAATAGAAGTATAGCACTATTTCCACATCTTTGTGCCAATAATCATCCAAAAGGTATAAAACGAATATAATACGTTTTTCATATACGGTTTTGTATAAATAATAATAATAATAATAATAATAATAATAATAATAATAATAATAATAATAATAATAATAATAATAATAATAATTCAAAATTAAAAAATGAGCGCAGTGTTACTTTGAAATCGTGGAAACAATAAACTGGAAGGTAGAAAAAGTGTAGCACTGTTTACACATCATTGTGCCAACAATAATTAAAAAGGTAGAAAATGAGTGTAAAAAAGATTCCAAATAATAGTAATCACAAGTTGGGTGTGTCCCAACAATAATAAAAAGTTGAGCGGGTCCAGAACACGCTGTGGAAGGGAAACGTCTTTCAATCAAATGTGTGCGACTTCCAATATGAGTAGGCATATAATTACGTATGAAATTAATATGGAGATTAGTTTTATATACATTTTTATAGTATTGTATCCGATTTTGAACGTACGTATAATGCGTATGGAGAGAAGTAACAATTATTTTCTGAATTAATAAAAAAAAAGAACATGTTTTATTTACGTTTTCTTGATTTGTTGTTTGGGTATATTATTTCATTTTCAGTTGCTATTTCCATTGCATGCATTCACTATATAACGCTCGATTTCGGCATATTTTACAATGATTTCTGATTTACCAGATTACATTAATATAATCCACAAATTTGATAGCTATGAATTAAACATACGAATAGGGAATTCACATAATAACTACTATTAAACGCATCATTTAATAGTAGATGCAATTAATTCCTCCCAAGCGATTTTTCAACGAATACATTTTACCTTCATCCGTCGATAGCACGTCATAAGAATTTTCAATTTAACAGACATATTAAAGTAACGTATAAAGATTGCGGTAATTGATGTAAATGTTTAAATCGGCCACGCATTTAACACATTGATTAGGTTGGTACCAAATCTCCGTAGCGGTTGACCATTGTACCAAGGCCCCCTTACAGCATTGCTTTTCTATTTAGGTGCAAATGCACGTTCAGTATTAAGAGATAATTAATTGGATTTGAGAGACATTCTGTTTTAGGATATGGTAATTAGTCGTGTGCGATATTCAGAAATATATGACCAGCACAGGGGTATTGGTGATGAATATTTTAAAGCATTTGCATCATGTGATTTCACTTCGCTATACGTGCAATGTGTTGGAAACACTCATTCAGTTAATTATAATCGATTAATTTATAATCCAAACAACACTACTTTTGATTAATATTGAAAAGTAACAATCGATTAATTGGAATAAAGAATACTTTTGTAGGATGGAAAAAATCTGTTAATTTTTGGCATAATTTAAAAGAGGATAGAAACAGAGTGTAAACAGACATTTTTGGCTTAATTTAAAAGAGGATAGAAACGAGTGTGAACAGGGGAAGATTGTACGAACTGTGTCCATCTGTGGATGTTTCAGCTTTGAATGTTGACGCATTTTTGACTATTTCGTTGAGAGTTTTAGCTGCTTTCCACACTGTTTACTTTCCACTAAATAATTCTTCAGCTTCATAAAACTCTCATGAGTCTTACCTTTTCCTGTAAGCCATTACATTTAAATTGCAGACTATCTGCAGCCAAAACACACAATCAAAGCCATTAAAAGTACTCGTTCAACCGCAAAATGAGCAATGGATATCCTTCAGAGCAGTGGTTAAAAATATTTGATAGCGAAGCAATGTCAACGGGAGTCTGTTAAAATGCGAACGGACTTTCCTTCCTATTCATGTGCACTCTCTGCCACTTTCTTCAGAAGTCTGAAGTAAATTGGCTGCGTCAGTAGCGCGTTGTACAAAATTAGGAATTCACTGTTTCACATTCACATGAAATTCAGAATTGCACTCAGTATGATCAACTTTAAGAAGCGAGTTCAGAAGAATTGAAAAGTCAAAAGCGATTTGAAGACTAACCAGTTATTCTATACAGGTGTCCCACCAACTGTGGGCCACCCCCATAACTTCTAAACGGTTTGCGATATCGAAATGTAGATTTCGCTCAATGCAGAATCACGGTGCAAGCAATTTCTGTGTAGACATTGTTCGTAATATTTGTAGTTTTTGAGAAATTTAATCATCTTTAATTTTTTAAATAGAATGCTATATTTTTCTCGCCAGCAATTGATAGATCATAAAAAGAGGAATACAAAGATGTATCATATGTTAGTATTTTGTTAGAAATTTTAGTATTAAAATAGACTCTGACATTTGATTTTAAATTAAACGGGCAATATTTCCCCTTGCTTTGGGGAAGGTAGTCTTCGCGGCGCCGAGCCTGTTACGAAGCGAAGGCCAACTTCCCCAAAGGCGACAGTTGCAAGGGCTACTGAAGGAAATAGTGTCCGTTTAATTTAAAATCACAACTCAGAAAGCCTACTTTTATACTACAATTTGTATCAAAATACTTACATATGATGCGTCATTGGATTCCTCTTTTTATGCTCTGTCCACTACTGACGAGAAAAATATTGTTCCATTTAAAAATTCAAAGATGACTAAATTTCTCAAAAACTCAAATTATTTCAAACAATACCCCTACGGCACTTGTCCCATGATTCCGCATTGTTGTGAGAAAACTGCATGTCGATACCGTGAACGGTTTAGAAGTAATGGGGTAGCCCATAGTTGGTAGGACACCCGGTATATATAAAAAAGACATTTTCATGAAAATGGTACAATATAAATAAAGAAGAACTACGGAATTAATTATATTTTATGCAACATTTCTAACGCTCATTCTTCTGGTGACTCTGAATGAAATCGCTGTGCGCTTGGGACTTAACAAATTTTATTTGGTTCGGGAAAACGCACCCAGAAAGGGAAGTTCCGCTTCTCGCGCATACAATTTGACGGATAACTTTTTTCACAGGAGACTTCAGGTGGCCGTGGTTGAGAACTTACGTCTTTAAGAATATGTGTTGCATACTTTAAATGTTTAATTACAACTAGAAGTCTACAGATCTCCAAATTTGGAGATTGATGCATCATCAGGTCAGCTACCTGTTCATCAATAAAAACACGACTGAAGCTAATGCGTCCAAAATTCTAATACAAAAGGGATTTAATAGACGACAACTTCGAAAGAGAACTTTGAACATACATGGAATGGACATACGTGGAAAACATACATGGAGTTATGAAAGAAAATAGAAGTCCAAAAATAATTTTAGAATGGTTTCCTGTGGGAAGGAAGAAAAGAGGAAGACCTAAACATAACTGGTTGAGAGAAACTGAGAGACTTTTGAAAGAGAAGAATTTAATAGACAAGAATTATGAAGATTGGGACAAGTGGAAAAATAAATTAAAATTACATAAAATATTAGAATTTTTGGGTAACAGAAAGCTGTTTTTTTAACAATGTAAATAGCGTATCTTCAACAATATTACTCACTTTTACAACATTGATATAATTTATACTAATATATAGGCACGTGCCTTGAGTTTCAGTGCGATAATCTCTGAATGTACTGAACCAATATCGTGAAACTTTTCTGCAAGCTTCCTTTGAAGCTCAGGAGTACTATAAGCTATGATTTACAGCCATAAATCTTGCTATATTGACAAAATAATTACTTTTGAGGACATTTTTCACAGATTCAAAGGTGCAGTGTGCAACAGTTTAGCTGTGCGCCACCAGTGGATGACGATCGAGATCTAAGATTGAGTTCACCAATGCACAGAATTACGTACCTGTAGGATAGGTGCGGACTGTTGATTTTACCGTCAATTGTCTAATCCGAAATGTTCGTGTTTGAGAATGATCCTGATTCTTTTTCTTCACTCTATTTATAAAAGTAACTTGGAGATTGATTTCAATTGCGTCTAAGTGTGAATGTATAAAGTGTACGAGGGTATTTTGCTGAAGGACATGGTTGATATTATCGAAAGAAAATGAGTGCATATATGTGTTGCGCATTAAATTGTTATTAGCTTAGTTGTAATAAATAAATCACGATTATTTTATATTTGCGAGTTGCACGAGCGAATGTGAAACTTATCATGAATGATTTAGGTGTGTTATGCTGAAACTGACCGATAGAGGAATTTTCGTAGGAAAGAGTTTTAGTGGATAGTGGAGAGTGAAAGTAAAGTGAAGGAATGATTATTGAAATGGATGAGAGTACGATCGTTAAGAAGTATAATTGTAGAAAAAGAGTAATGGGAAATGGGTATTTGAGGGAACTGAACGTGTGTAAACGCTGGTTTTCATAGTTGTTTGAAAATGAAAAAAATAGGTTATTTCAGATAACAGAAAAACTTTTGTAATGCCAGAATCCACTTTGATCTTAGATTTTTGGAGATATAATTGTCTAAATGCGTTATGACACCTTTTCGTCAGCCACTATTTATCAAGTTCCCCAAAACGGGTATACGAATTTATTAAAAGCAATTTAACGTCAATTGCCTGTGGCATTTGACGTTAAATTGCTGTGGCATTTAAAATAAATTTCAATATTTCCTTTATAAACAGGTGAGAAAATACAAAAAAGAGTAAGTTTTACAATGTGGCAATTGATTTA
Organism: Teleogryllus occipitalis; assembly: GCA_011170035.1. Classification (NCBI taxonomy): domain Eukaryota; kingdom Metazoa; phylum Arthropoda; class Insecta; order Orthoptera; family Gryllidae; genus Teleogryllus; species Teleogryllus occipitalis. Next base: position 21,141 of record BLKR01010768.1, read on the forward strand.
AAGTATGGGTATAATATGATATATTTTATGTATACAGGTGTCTCTCCAACTATGGGCCATTCCCGTAACTTCTAAACGGTTCACAATAGCGAAGTGAAGATTTCATTTAACAATGCGGAATCAGGGGACAAGTATTATGCTGTAGAGATATTATTTGAACTATTTTTAGTTTTCGAGAAATTGAATCATGTCTGCTTTTTTAAATACTAGCAAAATACCCGGCGTTTGCCGGGCTTTCTTCATAGTCAATCCTTGCGAATGAGGGAAAAGATCAATTTCATATAAACCAGTGTTTAAGAATATTATTTTTAACGTAATTGGTTTACATTTTAATAAAATACAACAATTTTCTTTCATTTTATTTTACAACACAGTGCTATTAAATGAAATTGTTGTTATCTTATGCACCGCTACTGGCCTCTAAAGAATAAATTAGGTACAAATTTTGCGTCTACAAAAAAGTGAAAAATGGTCGCGGTGCATCTACAAATATATTATTTAAATGATTATTTTCCGCATTTGAGTTGTGTTAATCTCTACCAAACTTTGCTAGGACAGCTGAGTTTGTCTTCATATCTATTCATATCTATTCATGCGCTACTTTTTGTAGTATCGATGTCGGTTACACGTCGTTGAATTCACTTTTATTAGTATAGATAACTATACATTTTTCTCATTGGCAATGAATAGTTCATAAAAGAGGAATACAATGATGTATCATATGTTAGTATTTTGATAGTAATACGAGTACAAAATGAGAGTTTCTGGCTTGTGATTTTAAATTAAACGGACAAATATTTCCTGTCGCAGCCCTCGCGTCGTTGCCTTGGGGAAGCTGACCTTCGCATCGCAGCGACGAGAGGTTTACGGGGGGAGGCGTGACTGAGAGGGGCGACAGCACAAGTTGTCTTGTGTAGAAAGATAGGAACGATCAGAATAGAAGATTTTTCATTGATTCATCGGAATTGATCATTTCTTTCACTGATTGACATTCCAAAGCAACGATCATCGAAATAAATGGTATTAAGAAATTGGTACTGAACGGGAGATACTAACGAAGGTCAATTTCAAACTTAACAAGAATCGAGTTCAATGTCTAATGACTGTGAGGACATGCCAGCATTTTAGATACTACAAATACAAGCGGAAGAAATGAAAGGTTGAATATTTTCACTATAATAGATTCCAGAACATCAGATTATGAAAAGGTAGACATTTTGTTATTATTGCTGTTAGTCCACTTCTCATTGTAAATTAATAAAAATAAAATAAGACTAGATAACGATGGCAAAACAGAATAAAAATGTGTACATACATTATTTACTAAACTTTGTGTCCTCCATCGACAGCAATGTACCTCTGCAGTCGTTTGTGCGAGGTCTGGTGAACTACTGCAGTCGTTTGTGATGCTAGAGTACATCGGTACTTTGGACTTTCAACCAGAAGATACATTTAATTCTGATGAATCAATGGAAAAAAAATCATCTTTAATTCTCTTAGTTAATACTGGTGTTTGTTCCTGTGTCAGTCTTGACAAGACCTTGGATTGCTGTAATTACGCCTCTATCCCCCTTGCCACCCCGCTGTCCGTAACAGACTCGGCGCCGCGAAGGCCACCTTCCCCGAAGGCTACAGAGGCAAGGGCTGCTAGGTTAGGAGATATTGTTCTTTTACTTCAAAATCACTTTCCAGGAACTCTAATTTTATACTCGACTGACTATCAAAATATTAACTTATGATACATATTTGTATTCCTCTTTTTATGGTATATCCATTACTAATGACAAAAATATAGTTCCATTTAAAAAATCAAAGATGACTTAATTTCTCAGAAACTAAAAGTATTTCAATTTATTGATTGATTTTTTCGTGTTTCCGGGTGCGTCAATTGCTTCGGTCATTAGTCCCGTTAGTGTAATGCATGTTTTTTCTCTCGGGAGATGGCGGTGATCTTCCCCGTTGGATGGCGAGATCCGGCGCCGACCTACTGTCGGCTAGTGGGGTTTCCCCCTAACCAGGACTCGCCCACCGGTAAAAATCGCTACCGGTAAAAAGTATTTCAAACAATATCTTTTCGGCATATTACTTGCCCCTAAATTCCGAATTGTTGAGCATGTTTTCGCACTTCGATATCGTGAACAGATTAGAAGTTACGGGGGTGTCCCTTAGTTGGGGGGACGCCTGTATAAAATTTCACTGAAAATATACATGAGGTCATGTGTTTTATTTTTAGCTAGATTTGTTTATTATTTTTAGTTTCAAAGTGAGTGAAATTTGAGGGCAGGGAACCCAATAAGAAGAAATATAAATATGTTTTTAGTTAGAACGTTAGTGAGGGAGGCTGGGTATTTCCAAACGAGAGCAAAGCAGATCAGGGCAGGGCAGGGCAGGGCAGGGCAGGGCAGGGCAGGGCAGGGCAGGGCAGGGCAGGGCAGGCTAGGGCCGAACGGGGATTCAATTGAATGGATAGAATGGATTGAAGTAGGATCAGACGGTAGACGGAATAGATGGAATTCTCTTCCTGTCTAATACTAACTCGCGATTATGGTCTGTTAGGTACTCAGGAACTCGGCAAAATCCGAAAGCAATGAAAAATTTCGATGTTTACTGATAAAGCAGTTATTTGATTTTGATACTGTGGGGTACCGACTAAATTCTTATAATTAAAGCTGGGAAGTTTATACAAGCCTTTAGCCCCGAAATATGCATGCAATTATGCTACAAAAACGTTGAAATATGTACAGAAAATGTTAAGTATGCAGCATTTGGTCACAAATGTGTATTTTACGATGACATTACATCTTTTTGCCACCTAGAAGCAGGGAATATGCAAATTCAACACATATCTATTTCTGCACATTTTATTTTTGCATTGAGAGAATTAAAAAATAATATTTCCGCATCACAGCATGTTATGGGAGCGAATCTATATTTTGACATGTTTGTGGACACTCTTTATCTGGAAGAGGAACACTATTTCCTTCCAAGAGTTTACCCCCTGTCTGTAAAGCATGACGTCCTAGGTTCTTCCAACTTCATTTGCCTTCTTCCATTTGCTTCCCTCATTTCACTTGGAGCTGCCACGAATTTATCCGTTTCCTCCTGAATAATTGCAAGTGCATCTAGTAAGGTTTCCCGTGGATGCTCTATCTTCTTTATAAACCGCCCTCTACTTTCCTTTCTGTGTGGTATCTATTCTGTGGAACGACCTCTCTGTCAGAGACGCTGCAGCGGCAACCGCTTATTCACTGAGCCATCTCGGCCGTACTGTCTGTCGAAATTCAAGGGGGAAGTGCATTAACGGTGTGCGATATGAGATACATTTTCCAATATTCGTATCTTATTCCAATATTTAATATTCATTTTTTAAAAATTTGTTGCTCCTTTGGAACACGTCATATAGCCTTCGTGGGCATTGAGCGTATTGGAGTAATCCTCCTTAACTTTTTCGTCTTTTGTCTCGTCACGTCGCAGTCAGTTAGTGCCTTTTACCCCTTCGGCCAGGAGCTCGGCACCGTCAGTAACCTGGGTTCCCAGACGTTAGTAACCTGGGTCACCCGTCCAAGAATCCATGGTGTCTCAAATTGATTAACTTCCGTGACTTCACGGAGACAGGTTCAGGAATTCGGCTAACGACGCTGGTAATATGGTTTTCAAATTCACATTATAATAAAATGTTCTAAGTTTGGCTTATTCGTAAATAACTATTAATATAATATTTAAAAAATGTTTTAAAGTATTCTTTGTAACTCGTCCGTAAATTTTGCCATCCTAAATCACGATTGTTGAGTGAAACACTATCTTGACTCATTAAATATGTGTATATGCGGAAATGTTGGAAATTTTCGTAAATAACGAGGAAAGTGTAGAAAGGAAGGAAAAAAATGGAATGGAAGAATTTCAGAAAGGAAATAAATGGAAGAATTTCAGTGAGATAAAGTATCCCGAGGTTTGTGCCAGGGGAGAAATATTATAATACGTAGATTTATTCCTCAAAGACATTGTTTGGCTTCCTTTAAAAATCCTCCTCTGTCAAGTGTTTCCCTCTCTTCCGTTTCGCAAATGTGGCGACGTGTCTCCCTGTGATGTGGCGGTACCAGTGTCTGTCATCGCACGTGTCCTTTGATTGGGAGCGGATGTTTGGGAAAGGTGGGGATGTATTTTCTCTGCGATGTCCACAGGGGATCACGCAGTCAGACCACTCCACCCAGGCGGGCGAGCATTGTGCCAGGAAGGGAATTGAAGAGGGCTTAGCCATTTTTCTTATTATGCTTTGCTATTGCTTTTTTCTTCTCCTCGTCCTCTACCTTCTCCTCCTCCTCTTTCATATTCTCTATTGTCTTTCTTATTCTTCTTTTTCTTCGTAGCTATCTTCTTCTTGTCCCACATCATATTCTTATCGCTTTCCCTATTTTAACCTTTTCTACCTTTTGTTTTCTTCTTTGTCATTTTCTGTAACGATCAGAGCAGCCGACCGCTAGAATCGAGCTCCCGACAGCGACTGAATTCGACCTAGCTGTCTAACAGGACTCGAACCCAGGACATCCCGGTCAGAGATATTGCAGTGACATCAGTTGATGCACTGAGCGACCACTCCCGGTTCGACAGGTCCGTCGCCACCTCTCCTGCTGCCCCAGTCATCTCGCTTCTTGCCCCTCCCCGTCCGCCACCCTCGACCCCTGCCGTTCTCCGCCCCCGCCGCCCCCGCCTCTCCCGCCTCCCCCACCGCCCCTGCCGCCCCCGCCGCCGTTGCCATCCCCGCCGCTCACCGCCTTTCGGCGTCCCCCGCTACCGCCCCCGCCGCCCCCGCCGCCCCCGCCGCCCCCGCCGCCCCCGCCGCCCCCGCCGCCCCCGCCGCCCCCGCCGCCCCCGCCGCCCCCTCCGCCCCCGCCGCCCCCGCCGCCCCCGCCGCCCCCGCCGCCCCCGCCGCCCCCGCCGCCACCACCGCCGTTGCCATCTCCGCCGCTCACCGCCTTTCGGCGTCCCCCGCTACCGCCGCCGGCCCCGCCGCCCCCTCCACCGCCGCCACAGCTGCTCGTGTCGGGCGGAAAATGGTAATATCCGCGACTGCTCTGGCGGCGCACGCCTAGAGGTGGGAGCGATTGATTGGGCGATTCAACCGGTCGCTCCTGCGCTTTCAATCGTTGGAATCGGTGCCCGCCGATTGTATATCATTTCTTCAGCTGACTGTTTGATTGACGTTGGTGTTCATGAATCAATATTTCAGCATACGACATGGCGACTTCATGGAACCTTCTTAACGAATGTTAATTGTTCTATGTGATGTTACATTTTATCGATAAAAATGCTTTTATGTATTGAGTAATTTGATGAATAAAATATAATATCCACCACCTTTCGATTTATACAACTAGCTGATTACCCTGCGTTGCCTGAGTATTTATCACATCCATTTCTTTTCTCCTGCTCCGTCCGCTCATTTCAAATCACTTTCAATAATACAGGAATAGCGAACGTGCCAACTTATAAATTTCCCTTTTTGGGAGGAAGCCGAAAACACTATAGGACAATTCGCTCACGAATATAATTGATCAACCAGAAGAAATGATCAGATTTGAATAGCGCCCATTTTGCTAGAGATCAGTTGAAAGCATTTTAGTTAAGAAGCTCTGACCTAGAACTTCCCTTACTGTCTTTATTATTTACGACTCCAGAACGTATGGCTGAGGCTTGGAAAGGATAATCAACCAGATGGGTCGGTAATACCAAATACTATGTGGACGATACAGGACACTTTGAACCCTTCTCATACTTTTAATGGAAGACAACTGCTCACTAGCGAACCTAGTGACGTGGCCTGGAAATTTGCATAATTCATATTTTATATATAATACACAATAACTGCGCAACGTTAGTTAACATAATCGTAAGTAAACAAAAAATCTTTCAAACGTATACACTTCGTATTTGATATCACAACGGTCATGACCGATCGGGCCATTCGAGTCGCTAGCTAAGCGTCTTCCGTTGTATCGCCGAGTGTCCCGTATTGACTTTATTGTATTTGGTGATACTGACGTTGATTGATTTGTTGATAGTGATTCCATGTGCGTCAATTGCTAAGGTTACCAGTCTGCAGGTAATCTCGCGAGAGTCGTCAGTGTTGCTTCCCTTCTACAACCGTCACCGACCCATAAATCGGGTTGCCGGGGTTTCCCCGACCAGATATCTCCCATCTGCGGGGCCCCCGCAGGAGGGATCACGAGGGCGTAGGTTGTCGTGGACTCTGGTGGTGTCGTAGACGACCACCCGGATCCTGAGTCTCGCGGCGCCGCTCACGTCGTTAGCCTGAATAGTACAGGTAGTGAGAAGGCTCCTAGTAGTCGGGTTCGCCCTGCTACCCACCAGTTCAGTCAAGGCGCGTCGCGGCCTTGGAGCAGGATTGGGTGAAGGATGCTTTTCGGAGTACTCTTTTCGGATTTTAAATATTAGTGGCTAATTGGATGGTTTATTTAACCCCATGACTCTGAAATATTTAACATGAATAATGTATATTTATTATATTATTGAAAATAACTTAGAAAAGGTATTCTTATATAAACTCAATTATTTACACCCAGTATGTTACCGTACATATTCATGTGTAGCACTTTCAATTGTCAGTAATCTTGAGATTCAAAAAGACCTCAAGTATAGTACTTGATATAAACAAGTAGATACGATACGAACGTTAATAAACAAGGTTGTAACCTAGGGTTGGAAAAAAACATTGATGTTTTGAAACATAGATATATTAACATCGATATTTTGCTTTCGATGTTTTCTTCACATCGATATTTTGTCGCAAAAACATCAATGTTTTTTACTTTTTTAAAATGAAGGGGTTTAGGCACTTAGTAGAGTAGCAGCAATCCACAGCAATATCGTTGTTTTGCGTCATCTTCTCTATCACGCTGCACATTGCGCCTGTGCAATCTGAGGGAATTTTAGGTGGTTTTACTTCGATGGTGTATGAATAGAAGTGACTAAGGCTAAAGTAGCAAACTACGATGTTCTTTATTGTTAATTTTATTCTTTACATTCGATAATAATTTTTATTAACATCCTACTAACATTCTGGTAACCGAACAATTTTTTTTGTTTAATCCCTTTTACGTACTATAATTAAAAATAAATACGAAAATATCAAGGTTATTAGTCTATAATTAAAACATCAATGTTCTAAACAGCATCATTAGTTACATCGAGTTTAACGTACAATACCTCTGTATGTTTTTTCGTCGATGTTTTCAAGGACATCGATGTTTTGGTAAAATTTGCCATCACTAGTTACATCAAGTTTAACGTACAATACATTAATCTGCATTAAATTGAATGACGTTTCTGGCAGTGTGGCGCCGGCGCTGGTCCATGGCGCCGCCACCTCTCCGTCCCTGAGCGACCCAGAGCAGGCGGGACGCATTTCGGCGCCTCCCGCGCGGCTTCCGGCTCCACTGAGCCCCTGCGCTTCCAACCACCTCTCTCCCCGCCCATTCTCTTGGCTCGCTGGGGGGGGGAGCGTCGCCCGCAGAAATTGAAGTATCGACGAAAGGATTCGCCCGATTTGTACGAGACGGGCCGTTCCCTTCCGCGCGGATTCACGCGCCCCCGCTGTCGATTCGCTTCCCCCCCCCCTCCCCGCCCTCCCCCGCCCTCCTGCGCCCTTCCCCTGCCCTCCCCCTCCCCGCTCCGCCCCCCCCCCCCCCCCCGCCCCCGCCCCAACGCCCCAACTCTCCCCACCCCGTCCCCACCCCCCCCGCCCTGCCCGCGCCCGTCCAGCCCCGCCCTCCCCGCCCTCCCCGCCCCTCCCCGCCCCTCCCCCGCCCTCCCCGTCCCCGTCCCTCCCCGTCCCGCCCCTCCCGCCCCTCCCCGCCCTCCCGCCCTCCCCGCCCTCCCTCCCAGCTCCGCCCCTCCCCCCCACCCCGCCCCACCCCGCCCCGCCCCGCTCCGCCCGGCAACGCCCCCCCCCGCCCCCCCCCACGCGAAGACCGCCAGAGTCAGTTAGGTAAATTTATTCTGCAAATTGTTGGCAAAAACTGGTGAAAGAATTTCGTAATAATAATACAATAATAAAATAAATCGCCGCGGCGATGATGTAACGGTTAGCGTATCGGCCTGTTATACTCAATTTCTCGGATTCAAACCCGATGGAAGTGGTGGGTTTTTAAGGGTGGCGAATCGTTCGTATGCCTTCCTTCGGAGGGGAAGTACAGCCGGCTGCCCCGTGTTAGTGGATTTATTGCCTGTACAAAATCCTCAAGCCTAAATGAAACCTCAGAGTTAAATTCAAATTGCGTGTTTCGTCGCCCAAGAAATACCTTCTTTCTCCCCTAGTACGTGAAAGGTGCGTAGAGGAATTTGCTTGGCCAGACGGAAGAGCAGGCCTCATGGCCCAAGTCTCGCCTTGTAAAATAAAGTATCAATTCAGTTCAATTCAAAATAATGATGCAATAATAATAAGTAAAATAATACAATAATAACAATAATAATATACAATATAACAAATAATGATTAGTACGCAAAAACACACACACACACACACACACACACACACACACATAGGAACCACAGTAAGATAACTATTGCATCAGTTATTGTCGTTTCGCACTTCACGTCATGAAGCCACTTGCAATGCCTGTCCATTTCACTGAACCCAACACTGCACTGAACTGCACGGCACTTAACTACAACTACCTTTCTTATTCTAAATAGCAAATATAAACTAAATACTATTGTTAATCTAGGATAAATTATATTCGATCTGAACTATTTCTAAACATTTTTACAGCGCAAAAAAGGTTTTGAAAGACTATCGAGGGGAAAGCTGTTCCAATCCTTTATCGTCTGATTTAGAAAAGAGTGTTTTGTGATGTATGTGCTCTGCCTCTTTCGTTCGATTTTATAAAGATGATCCTTTCTGCCATAGTAGATTGGTTTCTCGATTCTGCTCCGAATTTCGGTTGGCCCAGAGGCAGCATTTTCGTTGTCTGCGCAGCGACCACCCGCAGTGGTCCGAGGACTCGGGTCCCTGCCATTGTGGGGGGGGGGATGGTGTGGCACCACGTGCGGCGATGACGCAGAGTGATAAGGAAACGGCGGATGAGAGGGAGCAATAAGAACAGGAATGAACCCCGTCCTGGCTATCAGCAGTTTATTGGGGTAGTGTTACTTACATTGGCACAGGTCGTGGCCACCGAGAGCGGTAGCTCAGTGCATCAACTGATGTCACACGGGAGGCCCTAGGTTCGAGTCCTGACGGCGGCAGGATTTTCGACACTAGCTTTTCAGCTAGGTCGAATTCAGTCGCTGTCTGGAGGAGAATTCTAGCGACCGGCTGCTCTGATCGGTAGTTTTCCGTGGTTTCTCCGACCAACACCAGGCGAATGCCGGAGCAGTACCCTACCAAACGGGCCACGGACTGCGCGCGATCTGTCCTTCCTCTTCCTTGTCCTATCCCACTAGTGTCCCTTACACACACACTTACACTAACATGCAGTACACTACCACATATTCCGGGAGACCGGTCGGGGGGCTTAGAGCTTGTCCCGGCTGGGGCGGTGCCCCGCTGGTGGGAGAGTCCTGGTTAGGGGGAAACCCCACTAGCCGACGGTAGGCCAGCGCCAAATGTCGGCATCCAGCGAGGGAATATCACCACCGTTTCCCGAGAAAAAACATGCACTACACTAACGGGACTATTGACCAAAGCAGTTGACGTGTCTGGAAACAAGAAAAAAATTAATCAATCAAAAAACCGTCGTAGCCCAGCCTCGCCAAGGAATGTTCCCCGGAAGAGAGACTTTGCAGCGGCCATCGGACGAGTTAGCGACACTCGAAGTGCACAGCGGTCAGGGGAGGGGGCGGGAAGCTGCTTGAAGGACCCCGAAGGTCGATCTGAACAATCGGCGAGGAGGAGAGTCGGCAGGGCCTGTTATAGCCGATCTGAACCAAGAAGTGGTGAAGGGAGGTCTGCAGGGCCAGTTTGGGCCGATCTGAACCGACGGAGGAGTGGAATGTCCGTGCACACCGGCGACGAGGTCAAGCTGTTATATCTTTGATTCTGGTGTATAAGCTGATAAGTCATCAAAACTTAATGAATGAATTTAATTAATAAATGACTTAATGAATATCATTAATCCCTGATTTAACTAATTTCAACGTGGTTTTTTTCTCTTCTGTAAAATTGAGTGTTTATGACTTATAAGCTTATTCACCGGGGTCAAAGATATAGGCCTTTACTGCTGAGACGCTCTTTTCGTGGCGGAGCTGCACAATAATTCATATGCGGGTGCCAACTGTCTGCGGCTACGTGACACAGTGAAGGATTTTTCAAAACACGCTGTGTTGTTAGGTCGATTTATTACTAGGCGAGAGTAGGAGTACTCAACGGGCCACGGGTAGCGCGTGGTCTTTCCTACTTCATTTTTCGCCCTCATTTCACCCTTTTAACTTACGCACTTATAGTTTATTGCACTACACTACCATACATCGGGAGACCAGTCGGGAGCTTAATGTATGTGCCGACGATCCCGTCAAATGACGGGATCTCCTGATATCGAAAAAGTGTTTATTTAAAAACCTCCGTTCGTCTATGTGTCTCCTAGGGGAGGATCTCAAGGCCTGAGGCTCTTAGTGGAGGAGGTAACACCCTCTCGGACCCGATTGGCTGGACGGCACTTAAGTCGTTAGCTTCAAAGTAGAGGCAGTCAGAAGGCGTCGCTTAAGCTTCATGATACCGAGCTTTGGCTGCCAACCCATCAGTTGGGCCCCTGGTGTGTCGATCTTTGGGCAGGATTGGGTGAAGGTCGTTCTTCGGAATGCTCTGGAATGCATTGAGAGAAGTCCGGCAGGAACGCTGATACTACCCGTCAGTTTGCCTCGGTGCTGGTGATTCTCACGTCGATAGCCTCAAGGTGGAGGACGTGAGGAGACGGGAAGGGGGCTCCGAGCCGCCCAGACCTTAGTTCAGGTGGACCCCTAAACTTCGTTTTGGCAGTGGCCCGATACTCTCAGCAATGAGAAGGGACTTGTTCCGGCGCATGTGAGTGGCGTATTGTTTTGGCTCCGGTACTAGCCTGGATAGCTAGGAGTTCTTGAGCTGGCAGAGCGGCCCAACCGAGGCATTGAATGGGGAGGTTGCCGTGAAGATAAACTCCCTTCCGGCGGGGAACTGGATACCAGCCTGACTTCGTACTTGTGCGGCGTCAGGACGTCAGTGTCAGTGACATGTACTTGTCACTCCACCCCTCTCCACTTCACTCCACCCCTCTCCACTCCACTCCATGCCCACGGGGGGTGCAGGTTATGGCTAACGCCTAGGTGACCATCCCGGGGAGAAATCCTCCTCGTAGAACATGCAAGTGCAGGTACAGACGCACAGTTACACAATCTATATCCTCATGTCCGTCTGTGAACCAACACTTAAACATTTTTTTAAGTACGGGTAATTCTTTACAAGAAGCCTATGGCACATTTTCAAATTTTTCTCAAAAATGGGTTCAAATGTTTTATTTAAATTTCTTGTAATAATGGAGTGAAATACACATGATGGTGTGTATCCGTATTCTTGTTCACAAAATGATCAAAAACTACTTCTCTTATCTCACTCTCGTCTGAAAATAATCTTCCCAAGAGACTTTTCTTTAGTTTTGGTAAGTAGTAGACGTCGCAAGCTGCCCATTCTACACTATAGTGTAAATGGTCCCACTTTTTAAAGCCATAGTCCTTCCAGACATTCTTTGCAATGAGAGTAGTAAGCGTAGATGCGTTGTCGTGAAGATGCTAAACACTATGACATTTCACACCCTGCGTCCACTCGAGTACCCCTTTGCACAAAACTGAGTGAGAGGTATGCTGTAAACTTATATAATTACAACAATTAAAGAGAAGACTTTATCCTGCTCAGGTTTTCCCAGAGATGAGCATTGGTCAGGGCGGAAACGTATGGACCACCTATGTAGCCTAGACTGAGGGTAGGAAAATTGAACTAGTACAGGAAAGTTTGATACAATTTGTAGCACCACTGGTTTCCTTCTCACAAGTTCTTTGCTGCATATTTTCTAACACGGGTATTACCACACCGACATTTCGCCAACACACTTGCTCGCCTTGAGACGCCCGGAGAGGTGGCTCAGGGCATCAACTAATGTCACTGCAGTGTCTTTGACAGGGAGAGCCTGGTATTCTAGTTCCAACGGTGACAGGATTTTCGACACTAGCCAGATAGCTAGGTCGAGTTCTATCGCTGTCTGGAGGAGAATTCTAGCGGTCGGCTGCTCTGAACGGTAGTTTTCCGAGTTTCTGATCAATATCAGACGAATAATGGAGCAGTGTCCTTACAAACAGGCCACGGACTGCGCGCGATCGTTCCTTTCTCTTCCTTGTCCCACCCTCACCCCTTACACACACACACACACACACACACACACACGCACACGCACACGCACACTTACACTTACACTTACACTAACATGCGCTACACTACCACACATACCGGGAGACCGGTCGAGGACTTAGAACTTGTACCGGTTGGGGCGGTGCCGCGTTGGTGGTAGATACCTGATTGTGGAAAACCCCGCTGGTCGACGGTAGGTCGGCGCCGGATGTCACCATCCAGCGGGGGAAGATCTCCGCCACCTCTGGATGAAAAAACATCTTACGGGGCTAATGACCTCGATTTTTGACGTGCCTGGAATCAATAACAATCAATCATCACCACCACAACAACAACACCATCCTCGCAAAAACATGCACTACACTTACGGAACTAATGATCTTAGCAATTGACGCGCCCGGAATCACTCATACTCAATCAGTCAATCATCGCTTTTAGACTCCTTTTCCGCTCTGTGTGTTCCTCCCTCGCCCGGTTTTGATCACTCCTCTTCCCTGATCGTCTCTCCCCCTCTCCTCGAGTTTGCTTTTCCTTTTCCGCAGCGTCCCACTCACTGCACGGCTTCCCGTCCGCCCGTTGCGTCTGCGTGCAACTCGTAGAACGGCGCGCCGCTACGGATAAGCGCGATTCGAGAGGATGGCTTCCTCCCTCGACAGAAGATTGGTCGAATCGTTTTCAGTTTTCTCGGAAATCCGGGTTAAGAAGCTGAAATCTGTCATGGAATATTAGTGTACGTTTCACGCGTGAACTGTTTCGATTGGCGCGGATATTTTCTGACATCTTGTATCTTGCGTGAATGCGTAACATTTGAATGCTCGGGCAGTAAAATATTGAATGGGAGACTTAGTGAAATATTGAATAGACTTATTGTAATACGGGTTGACTTCTTATACTAGTTGACTTATTATGATACGAGTAGGTATGAAATTGTGTTGTGAGCATTTTATTTCTAAGACAGCTAATAACCTGTTGCCGAATGCTGATGAAGTTGTATTGTATACCATATTGGTAGGATACAGACATCAAAGATGCCGAGTCGCTCACGATGGAGGTGGATAAAATGTTTACAGACAGCAGCTCACATGTAGCTTACTATATGTAGCTTCATAATTACTTTTTCGTTCATAATACTACTCACCATTACAGACATAAATACGTGTCATGTTTATCCGTTTGTGGCTAATTTTTTGGGTGGTTGTGAACATTATTCTCATTCTTCCTCGTGTCTAAACGACTACTAGAAACTCACATGGGGGGGGGGGGAGAGCTGTTGCATATCGCATCCAACTTCAGCCAATGAGCTTCAGACACCACTTTGTGTCACAATCTTAGCGGGAATTTTAAATGCGGACAAATACCAAAATTATCACTTAATTACAAGACATTGAAACTGATTTATGAAGCATTTCTTTTAAATAATGCAACTTTTACACTTTCATAATCTTATTTTTGTTTGGTTACCGTTGAAAATTGTCACTTTGCTTCTCGATCTCAATGCAACATGGCGGCTAGGTCACGTGGTTCGTGAGGCAAACTGATGCTGCGCGGAAAGAGCAAAAATCGATCCATCGAAGTAGCTCACCCGTATCTTTCTACCATGTAGATACCACATATTGAACTCTAAATACATTGCTTCGTGCAGCAAAACGCTTAATAATTCAATCATTATGTTGTTATTTACACCATTTATTACTTCAAATTTATCAGAATAAATGTTTCAAACTTCTAGGACACAATGAGATAATTTTGTACACATTGATTGCTATGGTAATTTGTGTCAGTGCCGTAAATGTTTTTTTCCCGGGATTTGTTCTTCCCCTGCTGCTTGGCGATATCAGGCGTCGATATTTCATGGCCTCCTAGATACATTTTCCTAGTATATAGTTTTTTTTTAACTTACCACAAGTATTGTTTCTCCAGTACATTGTTTGTTAGTAAATTTAATAGGCGAGCAGTAAATAAATGTAGGCTGCGCTGTCAAGATAATTTAATTGAATGTATTTGAATAGACAGAAATATTAGCACCCACTATAATAATAATAATAATAATAATAATAATAATAATAATAATAATAATAATAATAATAATAATAATAAAAATCACAGTTGAATAAAGAATAATACGTAGAGACATACCTTTCTTCACGGGCCCCCTAAACGTCCTGACCTCCTTAATTTATCCCCCCCATTTGAGTAGCCCTCTCCCATATGGGCAGCTCTTCTTGAAGCAGAGCTCTCTACACAATTTGCGTGTCTTTCACTAAACACTCCTAAAGGGAATCTTGCGCCTGCTGGTGTCCTGAAGTGTCTTCTGTCGCCGCTTTAGGAGCCCCTCTTTACCTCTTAGTAGTCGCACGCAGTGGCTTTACTTCCGTGCAGTGACTGGTTTGCTGAGGGACACTTCACCGTTCAGGCACCGTGAGGAGAAGGGTGACCTGTGGCTGAATAAAAAGGGCAGCGTATTTCCATGACAACCGACGTCGCGCCAGAAGAGGTGCCTATTTTTGCGAAATGTCGATATTTGATAATTTGTCGTTCTCATTACCATCTTCTAACCTTGTGAAGAACTACCATAATAATAATAATAATAATAATAATAATAATAATAATAATAATAATAGTAATAATAGTAATAATAGTAATAATAATAGTAATAATAATAATAATTAATAATAATAATACATTGTAATAATTAATAATTATAATAAGAATAATAATAAGAATAATAAATAGTAATAATTAATAATAATGATAATGCTGTTGAACCCAATGTTGGGCAACACTTAAATAGTGGGGTGGCTCAAAATTGTAACCGCCCTCATGTGAGCTAGTCCTGGAAAGCATTTATTCAAAGCAAATAGTCCACTGTCTACAATTGAACCCTGTTCACTTTATTCACTGACCATATTGTTATTGACCACTGCCCATGTAATTGGCCGCTGGCCGTATAATTCTCCACTTATTATTTACTGACTACTGATTATACTAGCAACACTAACCCCTGTTCACTTAATGACCATCTTATTTGCTGCTATTGGCCACACTCCTAACAATTATTAATCGTTGAACCCACTGTAATTGTGGCAGTTATTATCTTAACTATGTGTAAGAAGTTTCCACAAGCTTCTATCTTTCGCTTTTCTTGACCATAGCTTGCCGGGTGTAGGTCTTATTTCATGGCACCAACGAGTTCTTTGTAATATGTAAAATAAATTAATTATTCGATCAGTACGTCACATTATTCTTATTTTTGCATGTCCTGTTGTGTATACTCCATTACACTACAAACAAATGCTATTTTTATATTTGAGTTTGTTCTTCAGTCCTTAACTTTTCTGATGTTTCAACGTTGACGTCACGGTCGTCCAATACTCCCATTGACCGGAATGTTTGTTTTACTGCACGTGCCCGGGACAGATTGTCCATTTTTATACCCTCCAAGGTCGAAGATAGTTTTACGTCCCTCACGTTAAAGAAGAGTCGTTCCCATCCCACATACTCATCCACCCACAAGCTCTTCATCGCCAGCACGATCGCCCGCCTCGTCGCCCACCTGACCGCTTCCCTGTGCGTTCTCATGTCCGCCACTTCTCGGATCTACTCGTCCTTATGTCCGCCCGTCCTATCGACTTAGGTGCGACAGGGCATCTATTGATGTCACTGCAGTGTCTGACTGGGGAATCTTAGGGTTCGAGTCCTGACGGTGGCTACATAGCTAGGCCGAAATTCAGCCGCTGTTTAGAGGAGAAATCTAGCGGTCGGCTGCTCTGATGGGGAGTTACCCTAACAAACGGGCCACGGACCGCGCGCGATCTTTCCTTCCTCTTCCTTGCCCTTTCCTCACCCCTTACACCCACACACACACTGATATGCATTACACTACCATACATGCCGGGAGACCGGTCGGGAGTTTAGAGCTTGTCCCGGCTGGGGGTGGTGCCCCGCTCGTGGGAGATACCTGGTCGGGGAGAAACGTCGCAAGCCGACGGGAAGTCGGCGCTGTATCTCGCCATCCGGTGGGGGAAGATCACTCCGATCTCCCTCGATAAAACGTGCACTAAAGTCATGGGACTAATGACCGTGGCAGATGTCGCGCCCGGAAACACTAATCAATAAAACAATCGTTCGTCCTCATATCAGCCCCTGATGTCCGTCCCTTTTCATGGTCGCCCGTCTTCGTCTACCCGTCCTCATACCCACTCGTCCTCGTTCCTGCTTGTCCTCGCGCCCGCCCATCCCGTCCGCCCCCCATCCCGTCCGCCCGCCCATCACATCCATCCTCACATCGCGTACGCCCGCCCATCGCGTCCGCTCGCCTATCGCGCCGCCCGCCCATCACGTCCGCCCGCCCATCACGTCCGCCCACCCATCACGTCGCCGCCCATCACGTCCGTCTTCCCGCCCATCACGTCCGTCTTCCCGCCCATCACGTCCGTCTTCCCGCCCATCACGTCCGTCTTCCCGCCCATCACGTCCGTTCTTCCGCCAATCCTTGCGTCCCCCCTCCTCATGCCCGCCATGCTCGCTCGCTTCTCGTCTCGTCCCATCCCTCGTCCCACTCTCTTCCCTGTCCGTCTACTTGCCCATTCGCCCGTCCGCGAGCCCTCAACCTCCCACCCAGCCACTCTCCTTCCCTCTCTCCCTGTCGCCCGACGCCTATTTCATCAGCGAGCGGGCGGCGTTGTTGTGCCAACGCTCATTCGCCTCGGCCGGCGCTCGGCCGGCCCGCTCTTTATGGCCCTCGAGTGGCCCTCGGCGGCCGCCCTGAGTGGCCGGCGGGGTGCATTAAGCCTGCAGTGCAAAGACAGCAGAATGGGATCAAGCCAATATACCAACTTAGTATTGCGAGCATATGAAATCAGAAAATTTAATGCCCTCGGGGGAGTGTTTGATATTTGAATTTAATGTCATCAAATAGCAGATGGGATTCCTGAGGTCACATTGCTCTAATCCCGCATTCCAGCTTCCATGACGTTGTGGCTGTGGCGTCTTTCTCACTGGTTCTCTTGCAGATACCCATCTGCCATGTTACTCTTTATGTTGTGTGAATCCAGGTAGACAGCGGTGTTTGCCTTTTATTCCCCATAGAGAAACGGTAGTCTGGTAAACTACCCTCACCTTTTGTACTAAAATGTGTCTCAGGCATGAACTGTTTGTGTAGAAGGTTAATTCATAAAGAGTGCCACTTTCATGACAGTTTTCTCTCTTTCTTTACTTATTGGAAGTTCCTTCCTGGTGTGTGATTTGAAGATATTGAAACATGCCCGACGTTGACTGGTGCCAATTTGAAACAAGCCCCGTCTTTCTATTTAAAAACAAGCCTCACTTGGAGGGTCATTTTTAAATATAATTATTACTGATAAATGCCATTAGGGCGCTAGGAAAAGGTTACACTTGAAACCTAATAATTCCTACGTAATTTAAATATATCTCCTTACAAAATTATGTTGGGCTAGTTCAGTTAATTGGGGTTCGAAGTTCATAATTGTTGCTACTTACTTTGCAACCAATTATTCAATCTGCCATCCATACGGAGCGGCGAGGAATCTGAAAATCTTATTAAAATGCTGGATTGGATGTAACGAACAATGATAATCAGCTTTCTTTCAACTTAACAAATTATCATTTATTATAAAGATAATCAAAAATGAATCATTCTTTGGTCATGACCAGATTTCTCTAATTACAATAAATATAAAACCTTGTTATCCATTCGTGGGTCTTCGCGCGCTCTCCATTCTTCGTTGGATGGCGCCCCGTAGAACCTTTTCCGTCGATGCAGCAGAATCTTGCTTCTGGATAAAGTCCTCGCCTAATGTCCGTGTCTGATTCGAAATTCTCCCGGCGATACTATTATAATCCGTGACTTCCCTCACTTGCGTCTCGGGTGGACGCCTAGACACGTATTTACTTCCTACAAGAACGCTCTATCCTAAAATAAAAAATGATAGTTAATTTAAACAACTGTCAATTACAGTCTTTCCTCGATCTAGTAAAATATATCAGGAGCCGACCCGCTGATCACCGCGTTGCTCGAGCGAATGAATGTTCTTTTAAAAACTCGAAAGCACACGAATTTTATATCTTTTTCTTTTGTCTCTCAAAACAATGCGTATCCTCTCTACTCTGTCATTTCAACCTAATGAAAATGATCCTTAACGCCGGTTGTTTATTTGTCACATAGCGACCCCCTCGGGATCGTCTATTGACATCCCTATATTCTATGTCATATAAAATGACATTTTCATAATCAAAATGGTTCGTCATTTTGGTATATCACAAATATAAATAATAATATATTGTAATGTAAGGACTAATTGTTTGCCGTTCAATTTTCAGACTCTTCCCAATTTACCTGCTGATCAGAATATTTCTCGTTTCCCTATCTCGTTCATCACCAGTCTAGAATAGGAATAGCTGTGTGCATTCTGTACCTGTACCTGTACCTGATGCTCTTTTACAACACTGCGATTTAGAACATCCTGAGCCATCCATAATTCTGCATGGCACACTGATTCAAAATCCCAACAGTGTAACTTCCAGTGTGTTGAAGCACCAGCCGCCTCTGAATTGTGTGTGTGTGTGTGTGTGTGTGTGTGTGTGTGTGTGTGTGTGTGTGTGTGAGGGGAGTGGAGAGGACAAAGAGAAGGAAAGAAAGATCGTGCGCGTCCTTGAATATTGCATTAGGATATTGCTCCGACATTCACCTCGTTTTGATAATAGAAACCACTGGAAACTACCGATCAGAACAGCCGACCGCTAGAATCCTCCAGACAGCGGCTTTATACGACCTAGATGACCAATTAATCTTGAAAATCCTGCCACCGCGAACCTAGGACCTCCCGGTCAGTGGCAATGCAAGTAAAACAAAGAAAAATGCAAATCTTTGATTGTGTTTTTGTGCCTATTTTCACACCGCGCCCAACAACTGCAGTCTCATGGTGAGTGCGTCAGTCACTACGTACGATACAGCTGACGTCATGCGATAGCTAGACTCGAAGGAAGAGGCCGCCAGTCATCAAATATTTCCTATTCTCGTGTTGAATTATGGAATAACAACTTTTTTTTATATTATTTTTTAATGTAGAGTTTGTATAATATGTTAGTGCAGAATTAGTGAACATAATTTTTGTTAAAATATTTAACTTTCAATATTTAACTTAATGAATTTATGCAATCTCGGGTATGGGGCTGGTGCATTGGATGTTTTGTCACCATTCTTCTTCTCTAGAGGAAATATGCTTACCACGAGTACAGGACATAACATATAATTTATTATACTGAGACGCATGTCTTTTTTGAAGATTCCTGTAGAATAAAACATTTTGTTAATTGCGAAATAAAAAGCTCATTCAGGCTGAGATGAAGTACGGCTAAGGTATACAAAGGCAATTTCTGGGTGCAAAGTTAATGGACTTGTGAATTGTATATTTTGGATGCAAAGAGAGAATCAGTACTTCAAGATCAAATTTAGTGTGCTCAGATAAAAATAAAAAGGTTGGGCACTGAACTCACTTGTTTGCAGTGGGATATCACATCTAGCGAATTGAATACAAATAAATTGTGTATATTTTTTCGAAAGATCTGAGTAAAATAACTTGTTGAAGATCGTGTTGTCATGCTACCTTTTGGCAAAGGCAACGCACATGGACATCACTTTCTTACTGGAGGACATAGAACTTGTCTTCTGAGACGTGTCGGATAGTGGGGACTTGGAATAGAGTTCTGAGAAACGTAACAGTCCTGCAAACAACAGGCTTCAGAAAAAAAAATACTGCGAGAATTTCCATTGGTATCTATTCGTTGCGACTCGCTACCACTGTTTTTCGAGGTCGTTCAATTCGTCGGCTTCATTTCTTTTATGTCTCCCCATGTTCTCTTGCTGTGAATGGGTCCCAGGGTGGTAGACTCCGCGCGTTTGTTTTGCTTCTGTCCTCGTATAATGTAGAGAGACCAGAAGCGAAACGGCTGGCGAGCTAGTTTTTCACTCCTGCGTACCGGGGTTAAAATTCTGATCGACAGGTACAAGCAGGAATTTTTGGTATTTATTTGTTTATTTGTTTGTTTGTTTAACGTCAAAAACCGTTAAAGCTGTGTGTGACGTGCTATGGGGAGAAGTGGATTCTGTGCACGTTTTCAAAATTCTGTGGTCCCATTTTTAAGCCATATACTAATTGGATTTTGAATACAGAAAAAAATGAGCGTTTTTTGCAAGGATTGTTAACAAAAGTATTCGCTCCGATGTAATAAAATCTATTTTCAAGGCTAAATCAGCTATAAATTTTGGCTCCTATCTCTCATGTCCTTCGTCAAGGAATAATACTTCCTGCCGCGACAATATGAAGAACGATAATTTCAATAAATATATTTCCCACTGAATTCTAGAAGACGTGCACAGATAATGATGTTACATTTGTCTTCGGAAGGAAAACAAGGTTCCATCTCAGCATTTACTCAAAGGATCAGGGAAACTGGGCGAAACACCTGATCGAGATGGGACACAAAGCTGCTCGGTTTCTTTGGGGGTTACCTTGTTTTTCTACCTCATTCTACTGATACTCCATGGTCACCCTACATCTAGTAATAGGGGAACGTGTGTGTGGGTATTACATTGAACTTGTGAACGTTTTTCTCCTCTTAAGAGGTGTTAAAGAAACCACTGCTTGAGTGGTTGTATCATTCTCCGCGCCAAATGAAACCGGTTCGTCATCCAGGGCGGCCATCATGGTAACTTTCCATGTTCCCACCTAATATGGCCACCGGGAATTGATATTTAGAGTATTTCTTGTTCTACCTTTCTGGAGTTATATTCATATATATATATATATATATATATATATATATATATATATATATATTTATAATTTGAACATTCTTCAGACCAAGATCACCAAGAGTGAGAAATAAATTAGACGAAGTTTTGTTGAAAAATGAAGGATATTTTTTATATTATCTGTTAAGATAATAGACGTTTTTATTAATTGTTTGCGAATTTTTTACATTGTTTTGCCATCTAAATCTCAGTTATAAATTAATAAATACGATCACCGTGATGATTATGTAGCGCTGAGGAAAATCGACTTTGAGATTTTAACGGAAATATTTGAATCGATTTTTAAATTCTAACGGAAAATTGTTGAACTCATTATTTCCAAAAAGGTTTGCTAAGGTTTAAACTTTTTCGGGGTCTTCTTGTAACTAAAATATTGAATGAAGATTTAAAAACATGAAATCTGTTCTTTATTGTTGGCACATAAGTGGCCAAAATTAATTCAAATTTGGCGCCGTACTTGAAATTCTATCAATTATAATAATTCCTTGTCGCTAATTAACAGCAAAGGATATAGCTTTGGACTTCTAATATATTTTTCTCTAAAAACAGCTCCAGAGAGAAAGATAAAGACGTCTTTCCTATGAATCTCTTTGGAAGGAGAAACCGCTTTGAAAAGTTGAACTTCTTTCATAGACGCTCGCGAGATCGCGTCGACTACTGGAGATGGCGCGGATACATTGTCATCTTTTCGCGCAGGCAAGAATTTTCTCTTGTGGCAAGCAAGGACGTTGTGGCCACGCTTTGTAGGCAACCCGATTCGTTCGTCTGTGGCTCTCCCAAAAAACTCCGATGAAGCTATTTGCAGCCTCAACATTTATAATTAGATCTTTCAATAATGTTTTTTTGTTTCAAATATGAGTTGCCCCTATTCAACTTTTTTAATTCATCTGGAAGATTGTTATTTGTAATAGAGGAGCGTAAGCTGTATCTAAGCGTGGGCAAAATTTTATGATTAGGAACAACTTTTGCAAGCTCAAGAATTATGAAATTACGTCACAGTTACAAATAATGTGACAGAATATGTTCTATTGTAGAGTCACTATTTAATTTAATTTATTACGCCGAAAGATGGACGAGGAACATTACTACGATCCAATAGTTATATTAGTAGTACTTACTAATCTCTGTGTATGACATTCGACTTTTGAAAATGCTTTTGAGTAAAAAAACCGTCAATATAATAATCTAATAAAGGGAACTTTCAATACAGTTTGAGTGCTTTTGCATTGGTATTGTTAATTGATTTTTCATACTTCAATGTTACAGCAGTGAATTAAATTTTTTCCTTTAATCGAATTACTTGAGCCCAGGACAGTCATTGATTTACACTCACCACCGCCCATACTTTTTCCAACCGTACCCTCGAGTTCGGTTCTCTTGTCCTCTTTGCTCAGTTCCGATTTTTTTCAAGATAATCAATTATAGTTCCTTCTGTTTGAAGTCTTTAATTGAGTTAAATGTGAAAACGAATTGATGACTTCCATGTTGCGTAATACAATGTGGGAATGAAGAGTAACGCGTGAAATAACTGAGTAGTTTTGATGAATATAATAACACTGCAGCGCCTCTGACCGGGAGGTCCTATGTTCGAGTCCTGACGACGGCAGGATTTTCGACTCAATCTTCTCAGCTAGGTCGAATTCAGTCGCTGTCTGGAGGACAATTCTAGCGGCCGGCTGCTCTGATCGGTAGTTTTCCGTGGTTTCTCCGATCAACACTAGGCGAATGCCGGAGCAGTACCCTACCAAACGGGCCATGGACCGCGTGCGATCTGTCCTTCCTCTTCCTTGTCCTATCCTCTCCACTTACACACACACTTACACTAACATGCACTACACTACCACATATCCCGGGAGACCGATCGGGAGCTTAGAGCTTGTCCCGGCTGGGGCGGTGCCCCGCTGGTGGGAGAGTCCTGGTTAGGGGGAAACCCCACTAGCCGACGGTAGGTCGGCGCTGGATCTCGCCATCCAGCGGGGGAAGATCACTGCCATCTCGTGAGAAAAAACGTGCACTACACTAACGGGACTAATGACCAGAGCAGTTGACGCGCCCGGAAACACGAAAAAATCAATCAATCAATATAATAATATTATATTTAATTATTATATTTTTATATCCATTTTCATTTTTTTGCTAGCGGTATCAAGAATGCTAATTTGCAAAATGTGTATCGCATACGAAGTAGCGGTCATTGTTGCTAGTTACAACTCATTGTTGCAACAGAAGGCGATAGTGACGGCCGCCTTTCGTTCGCGTTAATATAAACTAATAGTTTTATTTACGGCTAAAATACGCATCGCTCCTCATCGCACAAATACGCGTCGCGGGTTTATGTACAACGAGAATACACCTACTTCATTGACAGAGAGCTGTTTTCGTTTAAACACTTGAATTTTAGAAACATTATAAATTTTTCGCGCATCGTTTCTTTAAGAATTTTTCAAATGATAGTTGAAGGTAAGACAGAAATTGTCATATTATTTTACTTAGCCATTAACAATATCGCGCGAAGTTACGTTGTAGCACCAGTAGTTAGTTTCTGGAGATCTCTCGTTCGTATCTATTTAGCATAAAGATTTTTGTTATAATAATAATAAATATTAATATTATATTATTATTAATATTAATATTAT
>BLKR01010769.1:0-46510 GCA_011170035.1 Teleogryllus occipitalis
ATAATATTGTCGTTCTAGACGTACTTGTACTTTTATTTGTGTGTAAATGTATTTGAACTTTTATTTGTGTGTAGTTGTACTTGTACTTTTATTTAGTACGCGACAATTTTTACTGGCGACGTGAAAAATTGTAGATGACGCATCAGCTTACGGGAATAATAGTACATATGTTGCAGCAGCTGAAGGAGCAACAGCGGCAGGGAGAACAACACACGGCTTTGCTTGCTGCTTCGCGCTCACGACCATGGCCGCGCAGGCAGTCCAGCGCCAGTCGATACTGTTCTTTCAGAGTTTCGACGAGAACAAGGAGAAATGGCGCTCGTACGCAGCGAGGTAGTTCTTACCAGGTAGCTTGCCTGCCATAAGGTAACGGACGACGACAGCCAGCACAATTTTTTCTAAAGCGTTTCCAGTAGCGAGCTATAGGAGTTGCTGCAGAAGCTGAGTCGCCATGAAGCAGTAGAGAATTTGAAGTTCACCGAAATCATAAGGAAACTTTTTATAACAAAGACCCTCACTTGAGAGCTGCTCGGTATAAGTTTTATCAGAAAGGAATGCAGCCCGAGCAGACGCATGCGCAGTGGGTAGTTTATCTGAACAGTTTAACCAGAGACTGTAGATTCAGTGAGGAAAAAATATACACGCGGAGACTCATTGGGATCTGGTATGAAGCTTTGCAGAGGAATAATCCATCATTAAAGGAATTAGGTAACTTGACGTAGTTTCATGTGATCATTACATCAACAGCCCAATACTCGAACCCTATGACCTCCCGATCAGAGGCACTGTAATGAAATCAATTAATGTTCCGGGCCACTTAAGCCGGTACGAGTTTGAAGCATACGAGAGTAAAATTTCAAGAAAAAAATTCGAGCCGTTCTTGAGAAGATAATAGTTTTAAAAATGTCTATATTTCACACAAAGTTACGTGAAAACTATTCATATTTTCGAAAAATTGTGTATGACCTTATTTGAAAATCTGTCTTTAGGGAATAGATTTCACCATGGAAAAAATCTCCATCTTCTATAGATTTTGGAAGACGCCGAAAAACGTTTCAACTTTTGCAATTTTTGAAACAATATCAGGAATTTTAACGAAAATAAGACTTGTACCCTTGTTTTGAACGTCCTTTATGCTATCCGAGCACAAATTTTAATAAAAAAATTGGAGTCTTTTTAAGAAAATTTTCAAAATATTGATGCTTTGTTGTTCACTAAAAATTGAACTATCCGTTTCAAACTCAGATGGTCTAGATTAATTTAAGTAGATGGAGGAATATCAATTTTGGAGAAAGTCGGCGGAACGGTATAGGCGACAGCTTTCACTACAGATAGACGTTTTGGCATCAATCGATTTTTCGGTATTAAGTACCTTCAAAACATAGATTCTGAGTAGGCAAACTTGTTAAAGAAGTCATTTACTATGTATAGGAACGTAATTTAACCACATTTTCCTTACTAGGGTCCGGAAATAATACTTTTTCTGTCGAAAATTCGCCGTTTCCTGGCGTACTATATCTTCTTATGAAGTAAGGCCAAGAAAGTAAGGGGCCTAAAAGATTTTTAAACGTAAAGGGAACTGCAGAAACGTTGAGATACGGAATTTCAGAAACCAAGGTTCCACTCAGTCCCGCACTTTGACCTGGCAAGTATTCCATTTACAATTACAATTATACGTTTTGCTCTTAAATAATATACGAGTAATACGCAGTGATAACGTATAGTAATTGCCTTTTAATTAGAAGGTACACAAGGTTATGACGTTAAAAAATCAAATGAAAGTGGGCTAAAGCAACAATTACATTAAAGGTATTTATTTTTGTATTTTTAGATTGTAAATTTTTGTTTCTTTGAATGTAGCTGACTTACCGATGATTTGCAAAATTTTCCCTTGGGGATTTTTTCTGAAGGAAAAAGCACTATGGATGCTACTCCTGGTCTCACAATCAGAAGCAGCTTCAGGGAATCATGAGGTCACTGACTCTTCCAAAAGAAAAACTTGAAAGGTTTCCTGATCGATACCACTTTCAGGACAAAAGGCAAAATACAGACAAGTACACTTAGACTAGTAGTGGGGTGGTGGTGGTGGTGGCGGTGGCGGTGGTACTGGTGGTGGTGGTGGTGGTGGTGGAGGGAGAGTTGTGATTGCATCAAGAGCAACGACCGCGACGTTTATGACAGCTCTTGGAACTAACCTACTAGGGATGTTCTCTGGTAATCCACCATTTTCACGCCTCAAAAAGTGATGTTTAATCCGTCTGAGGACACTAATATTAGATTGAACCACCAAACCGTCACACCTCCTCCAACGATATATCCCTTACCAAAATACTAGTTTCACATGTGTCTGAAAAATATATCTCCTTGAAATGCACTTCCCAAATTATCTCTCAATATGTCAAATGTACTTAAAATATATTTTACATACGTTTGTTTCACATCTATAGGAACTTGATGTGCGTTGGAGGACGGAGTTCTAAAAGGAATTTAATCCCATGTTTCAACTGGAAGTAGTTTTCGTTCAGGTTTTCATTGTATTTATTTCCTTCATTTCTAACCTTACTAGACATTAAGAGTTTAAGTATTTAAAGTTGTAGATCTAAACCTGTAATGACTATACAGACAACAGTTTTGGGGCACATTTTGTAGAATACTACATACGCTCGATCAACACCTGCTTCGTATCTTTACGCGTGGTTCGTGGCTACATTTTCCTGCCGTTTCTTCTACTTGTCTTTCATAAAACTTCTACAATATTTTCAATGAATGTAATAATATTGGCACACGGCATTTTAGTGATCATCTCCCAAAAGTCACAATTATTTGCTGACGTTTAGTCCAACAACTCCTAAAAGTAGATAATATTAAAATATATTTCTAATCTAATAAGAAATTATCAACATTACTCTCCAGAATCAAAGACCCTATAAAAAATCAAGAAAAAATAGAGTTTAAAGATTGTAATGCAGCATATATAGGCTAGACAGGGAGAAAATTTACTCGTAGAGTCAATGAACACATTAAAACTTTATTTATTTATTTATTTATTTTACGTCAAAAAACAGTTAAAAACTGCGTATGACGTGCTATGGGGAAAAGTGAATTGTGTGCACATTTTCAAAATTCTGTGATCCCTACACTAAGTCATATACTACTTAAATTTTTAATTTTGAAAGGGAGAAAAAAAACAAAAACTCCCATGTAATAAAATCTATTTTCAAGGATAAATAAGCAATAAATTTTGAATTTTGAAAGGAAGAAAAAAACAAACAAAAAAAACTCCCATGTAATAAAATCTATTTTCAAGGATAAATAAGCAATAAATTTTGGCTCTTATTACTTCCTGCCGCGACAACATGGAAACGATAATTTGAATAATTGTATTTCCCACTGAATTCTAGAAGACGTGCACAGAAAATGAAGTTACATTTATGTCCAGAAGCAAAACAAGGGGCCATCTCAGCCTTTGCTCAATGGATCAGCGAAACTGGACGAAAAACCCGATCGAGATGGGGGTCATTGACCCGGAAGCTGTGTTACAATAGTTGTTACAGGTTGTTTATACTCATTTATACAGTCCAAATGGTAATTAATGCATTGTGTATCATTGTTAAAATTAATGTTACTTTTCTTGTGATGCTCAGTATAGTCTCTAATTGTATAGAGACAGTTATGCAGCAGAAACGATTTCACTAGGGATTTAAACTTTTCTATTGAATTTAATCGTTTAA
This sequence comes from Teleogryllus occipitalis, assembly GCA_011170035.1. NCBI lineage: Eukaryota > Metazoa > Arthropoda > Insecta > Orthoptera > Gryllidae > Teleogryllus > Teleogryllus occipitalis. The sequence goes on from BLKR01010769.1 coordinate 3,732, forward strand.
TGTCATCTGGCAAAGTGTTGTAAAATAATGTACATGTATTGTATGTGAATTTTTTGTAATGAGCTGTTGATACTATCACCTGATGAATATGATTTCTACGTCGAGTGTTATAGTAATAGACTTCGGCATTTTCTGAAAATATATTCCCGCCCTTAAGCAAGTCATTTTTGACAAAAACCACTGATTCGTAAATAAAAAGACACGGTAATGGTAGAGTTCCTAGATTAATGAAGAGAGGCTTACATGAATCACGTGGGTGGGATTTGGTTATTATTGAGCCTGTGGCTTATGTGAGATTAAACTGTGTTGCATGTAGTGAACGTCTGTCCCAAGTTTCACGAAGAAAGAGAACACCTACCACCAGATCAACAATTCGAAGCAATCATCCATTCCAAGCCCTACGAACAGGATATTATCAGATTTTCCCAGAAAACTAATATATTTAATAAATAATAAGAGAATTCCTGTACATTTTAACATATTAACCATGATTGGGTGCCAAGTTATGAATTTTTTAAATAATCTCACTGCTATTGTAATCACTGTACTGTATGTATAACCAATGTTAAAACAAATATCAAATATTTAAAATATCGTAGAGCCGCTAAGAACCTTCGGTTGATGCGACTATAATCATTTTTTTAAAAAATGTCATTGTTCCGTTTTTCAATGTTAACTTTGAATTTTCGAACATTTGAAAGGTTTGGAATTTTTCGGCGTCGTCCTACAACTACAATATTAAAGATAGAGATTTTCATCTTCAAATGAAAGTAGTTCGCCATATTTAGTTCTTTCAATCAGGTAATGTACATGTTTTTGAAAATTTTAGTAGTTTTAGGGCACTATTGCGTGCAATATGTGCAATATTAAATTATAACATAAACACAATTTTTTCAAAAACGGTTACAATTTTTTCTTGAAATGTTTGCTAGAGATAATGATAAATGTACTATATAAGAGGACATAAACGCCACTTTCCTGTATTCTTTTGGTTTTTCAAAAATTACAAAAATGTTTGTTTTTTTTACTTGTCTCTCATCCCGTTAATACTTACATTAGCAGCGATTTGCTCACATTGCATTTATAAGTTCTTTAAATTATGTCTTATAAAGTTTCTCCAAAACGCAAAGATTTCCGTGAAAATGGACTCAAAATTCCACATTTTCAGAAACGTCATTTTGTCAAAAACTGCTCCAAATTTTGTCCTTACACTTTCCGTATGGATAGTGTTTAGGACTGTTTAGGCACTGTTTAGGATGACATAAAATTCATTTTGGTGTTGTTTTTTTTTTAATTACACAAATGTAATTATTTTTAAAATCTCTCACTCCGTTAATATGCACATTTCCAGCAAATTGTAAACATTTTTGAATTTGTGTATAGAAGTGCTTCAAATGACTACCAATGAATTTTCTTGAAAAGTCAAAAGTTTTCTGTGATAAAGAGCTTCAAATGTCTCCCTTACAGTGTCGCTTAAACACAATTTTCTTGGAAACGACTCCAAATTTTTCAACGAAATTGCCAATTAAGAACTAGGTTTTACTATTCTTTAAGTGATATTTCGGTTCTACTATTAGGATACCAAAAATTGAATGTACTTTAGGTGGCGATAGATGGAAGCTGGGAAGAGTAGAAATTTAAAAAACTAATATAAGAAACTAATAATTTGTAGCGCCACTAATTTCAAATTTAATTCATTCAATTATATTTTTCGATTCCGATGGATTTATTCGTTTGATCCCGTCTGTGTAGAATACAGTAAGGAAATATGATGGATTTCTCCTTTTTATAATAAACCATGGACAAAAATTCCCGTAAGTGTATTATTGCCGAAGAGGAATGTACCCTCCATGGGTGCAATAATGTGATTTAAAACGAAAAACATAGTTTGCTGAAAAGGAGAAAAACAAAGTCTATTATACTTATTAATATGGCACACAGCTCAGAAACGATATGTCGAAGCCCCTTAAAAATAGGCTTTGTATAATTAAAGGGTCATAGTTTTACTGAGACAGGTGAGTTATACCGAGATACGAGTTTTGGGGGCATGTGAGATACATGTGGGAAAATGATGAGAAACAGGTAAGGAAATGATGAGGGTAGGAAGGACGCCTGGACCAGGTGAGGAAATGATGTGAGACAGGTAGAGTAATGATGAGATACGGGTGGGAAATATGTGGGGAAATAAAAGAGATGGGGATGTGTGTGATCAGAATTGTGATTACCAAGTAAAATTATATAAAAATGAGATATTTTCAAACTTTCTATTACATTTTATGGAGATTTAGTTTTTGGGGGTATTCCCAGTCAATAGCATGGGTAGTCAGAAAAGTGCAGAAATTCCAAATCTATATAAAATTAAATCGAAGGAAAAAGATAAATCATTCACGATAACATTTAGAGTACTATGATTTTGTGTTATCTAATTTAAACGCCGAGCAATGTTTGAATGATTATTCTCGAGTAGTACCGGACCTATAATACTTGAACACAAAGTTTAGCGACTGTCTGTTCCAAGTTGGGTTCTAGTGTGAAGTACTTTTCCCTTTCAAAAATATTTACAAAGTGCAGAATTTTGGCAAAGGTTCAGATTGTTTAATTTAATTGTGGGACAGTTATAGTATTTTAAAGATGGATTCTATCCAGGTATATTACCGACAGTCGTTGATTTTCAATTATTGTATTATCGCTAAGACAAATGAAACATTTTAAAGTTGTTTCATGACTTTTCGAGGCTCAGGGCTTGTCTCATTTTGCATTCCTGTAAGCATACGTATTTTTCATTTTCTGTCATATTCTTATAAAATTTATTGTTAATCATTCTATTTTTACTTTCTCGCCTTACGAAGTTCTTTGTAAGACGTAACGTAAAACGTAAAACTGTTTTTGCCGGGTTTTGTAACGAGAAAGTGGATAAATCCTGTTGCTAAAGGGTATAGCGGAATAAGGCGGTGAAAAGTGTCCCCAAACCAAATCGATAATCGCGATGCTCATATGAAATAGAATACAAAATGAGGTAGTTTCACAAAAAATCAGCCTCCTACGGCAACCTGTTGCAGAGATACAACAAGAAACGTGTTTTGCATGTTTTATTTTTTTCTCACCATCTATTCTGAGTATCAGGCTGAAAAAAAAATGCAGCGACTAGGAAACACAGTGAAATTTGAAGATATTTTTGTCAACGAAGTTTGACGCCAAATTCATATAGAAAAAATAAATACATTTTTGAAATCAATTATTGACGTAATAACGGAGTACTGTCTCAATTTTTTCCCCTAAAGTGGGTCGTATAACGTTCTAAAACATATATTTATTTAGCATTTAAACACAGATTTAAACATGACATAAGAAATCGAAATCTTATAGGTACATCGATTATGTATCAAACTCAATCGGAATATCCTTGGTGGAGAGCATGGTGGAAATACATGGTGCAAAGAGATGGGTGGCTTCTTGCGCATCCGACTTCAGTGAATGAGCTTCAGGCACCAGTGTGCGTCATAATACTTGCGTGAATTTTAAATGCCAAAATTTAAAATTCACGTAAAGTTCAATTAAAGTTACAAGTAATTGAAATAGAAACAGATAGGCGCTTTTTTAAATATTACATCTTTTATTGCAATGACCCTTTCATCGTGTTATTTTTGGTCAGTAACCTCTGAAAATTGTCCTTTTATGCCACTTAAAAACTGTTTCTCAACAGTTCTTACTCCATGAAACATGGCGGCCGACGTCTGGTCTCGCTTTTCAAACGAAGTCGCATGGTTCGTGACGGAAACTGGTGCTGTGCAGAACGAGCAAAAATCACCGGAGCGCCGGAGGAGCCCACCCATCTCTTTCCACCATGGGAATATCGGGAAGGAAACGATATTTTCAACGTGCGAACGGAAGTGACACCCTCAGATGCTGTTCCCAATAGCTGCGATCATTTAAACACACATTTGGCACACACTAGTTACTTGGTGAAAATTGTTAAACAGGGATTTATAAATAGAAATGTTGAAAAAACAGAAATTTTCAGTAGACTCTTTATAAACAAATGCATGAGTTCAGTTATTGAAGAAAGTGACAATGATTAAATGTATATTATTGTCTAATTGTCAATGATTAATGAAACTACAACTGAGTAATTTGATTTATATTAGAAACATAAATCATTAATATACTTAAAACCGAGTAATTTGATTTATATTAAAAACAATAGATAAATCAGAAAACAAAAGGGCTTTGATAATTTTATTACGATAATACAAATACTTTTCACATAACACAAACATTTCTCAAGGCAAAACGTTCCACATCATCCTGGTACGCAAGACCTTTCAATAATTTTTATATACACTGTTTAAACATTGGTGAAACAAGTTTTTCCAATCACATTTTGGCGCGAATTTCAAATGTTTAAACTGAAAAAATCGAATTAAATTTTTTTTACTACCGTCCACATTGTTTAAAAATCTGAAAAGAAATATGTTATAGAATGTTGTGAGACCCACTTTCTTTTGGGGGGGGATTGAGACAGTACTTCAACGTTACGCGGAGAAAAAAGAACCGTTGCAGTATACCTGATCCATTATACTGTATGAAGGGAACGCATGATAATATAGGCCCAACCAGGATCACTGTTCCTGTTTCGTGACGGAGAGTGTTGGAACGAAAAGTTGTATCGTGAAGAGTCTTTTGTTGCACCCCTCTGAATTCACCTTATCAGAAGTACACGGATAGGAGCTGCAGAGCCCAAGCAACCTTGTTGAAAGAGTTGGCTATCTACTCGGCGTATGCGAACAACACAGGTTGGCGGAACCAGCCTACCGTCATGACGTATCCGGACGAAACTGATAGAAGGTGCCGGCCTTTCTAGTCGGCGTACTGAGCTGTACTGGTTGAAGGAGTCAGCTGTCCGTGTTGCCTTATTTGGGCATTCCTTATTTGTGTTACAAGTTACTGATCGTTGACGGGTATAGAATGGGTTATGCGTAGAACTTGCTATTAATAGAATATTCATTATTTATTTTTGATCCAACAACAGATCTGTATATTTACCTACACAACCAGGCACAGTAAAAATTGAAATAATGGCATAAAAATTACGCATTCAGTGATAATTAAATTTCACAATACATTACACAAAACTCCTCAAAAGTCTTTAAATTTTGCAGCCTGATTGTTATTAAAGTTGATATACATAAATCAATGCCTGTATTGTTGTTGAATAAAAGAAGTTATTTATTATAGGTTCATTACATATACATTACATTATATTATATACATGTATATAATGTAATGTAGTACCTAGAAATAAAATATTAGAATTCAACATTAAAATATTTATTTAGTAAAGTAAAATATGTAAACTATAACATACTGCAGAATACAATGGACTATATTGACAGAAACTTAATTGCAAACAAATGATAATGAAACATTGATATACAGACTTAATTATCCATGTTCAGGTGGGTTAAAAACACAAGGAGACTAAGAATGTGTTTAGGGACATCAGTAATTATTTCAAAAAAGCTACAATTAAACTGTTTCACAAATACATATCAATAGCAAATTTTATGACTGATCCCCAAAAATCAAATTTAATTCACATTTCTTATAAAAACGCCATGATTTATTTAAATTATGGCTAAATATGACACAGAAAATTATTGTTGAATGTATTATTTTGTTTATTTCTTTGAAACTTTCTTTTACAAATTTAATATTCTTGTTTTACATTTATATTAATTTTAGTTACAAAAGGTTCAATTCTATTAGTCCCTTCTTTATACTTAGGATTCTTACATTCACTAGCACAAAAAGCATCTATATAAAATTAATACTTAGTTTACAATTATAATGAATTCATAAATAGTTTACATATTATTAAAATCAAAAAACTATATGGAAGAAATCACCAACATAAATCATATTTATATTTTTTACTTATGTTATTTCAATTTCTGTAACCGAACTGTACAAACATACACTAAATATCTTATCAAATTAGTTCAATTAATTTAAAAACTGAAATCAAAATGTATAATTCTGCCCAGCATTGGTTTACCTGCTGTGTCTGCAATTTGAATCAATCTCATTGCTTAGAAACCTCTTTGCCTATTTGACAATGTATATGCTCATTATTGACCTGCATTTACAAACCCTACACTCCCAACATGTTAATGTCATAATTTAACTATTGTTACTACCTGAATGCAACAATAAAAAAGTTGTAGAGAAGAATGTACACTCAACAACAGCAAATAAATGTAGTGAGAGGTCAGGATAAATCATAGTTTTAGTATTGTGTAAGGTGGGAGAAGACGCATCACTTTAGTGAGGGACAAAATGATTGGCCTTCATTTTATAGGATGAGTCAAAGAAGTTTTCTTAGCAAATTAATAACCAGTTCTGAAGTGACTTTGAAATTAGGCAGGTTATTTTATTAAATGCATACTATTCTGGATTGCTTCAAAATTTAGGATTATATTCTTCGAATACTATTGATTAATTTCACACACACAAAGATCACTACTCAGTATCACTGGTAACTGACAGTGATACAAGAGAGGGGAAAATAATTAGGTGCAGACTCTTAGTCTGCTTGCATACAAAAAATAAAATATGTTATAAAACCATGTATGTAAATAAAATAAAATTAAATTCACATTTAATTAAATTTTGTAAAATTGCCTATATCAATTCAGAAAATGGAAACAGCATGATTACCTCTAGTGAAGGCATTAAATATTGTTGAAGATATTACAATGTAATGGTAAAAAAAGAAAGAAGGAAAGAAAGAAAAAGAGAAAAAAGGGAAAAAAGGGGGAAAAGGGATTCAAGAGCAGAAAAAGCAGAATTTCACCTCACATTAGCTCAGATTTAATCTAAAAAATATGCTCCAATTACATCTAGTGATGTAGAAGAATGTTCAAAAAGATTCATTTTTCACAAGAGGATGACTTTGAGTAAAATTTAGAAATTATAAATTTTATTATTAATTATTATTTATTTATAATATTGTTAATTGTTGTTCCTATTACAAAAGGCAATGAAAATATTACCAAGCTAAAATTTGATTGTGCGTGTTTTGTCAAATTTTATCTGGAATATGTATGCAGGTTTTAGCATTTTAAAGGGTGCGAGAATCATGTCTAGTGATTCCGGCTGGATAGAGTTGTTTCATTTCAAGAGGAAAGTATTTTGTTCATTTGGCTAGGGAAATATTTCTGAAAATTATTAACACAATCTGACATATTTTCTCTGGTAATTTTGAAGATAAAAATAGCCCAAATCATTGCATGTTTGAGAATGCAATGTTATCCTTACTATATGCCACAAACACTGTGGAGAACCCTAAATTATGAAAAACTTGTAATCTTTTTTCATTGGAAACCAAAGAAACATTAATAGTCTTTCAAAAGAAAATGACAGATTGTCATACTTCATGAACTTCATTTGGAAATCTAGTTGTAAATCAATGTCCTGAGAAACCATAATTTTGGAGTTAATGACACTTTTCTAGTGAAAATGTGAATTATTTTTATTATTCATACATAGTCATTCTGAGAGCACAACTTCATAGTACACATTGAAACTATAACAGAATTATAACTCAAGTAATATACCTAATGAGAATTTTAAAATAACTTGCCTGGTCAAAAATGATAAAACACTAAAAAAATTGAACCATTAATGTATATATATTTTGTGAATGTTATATGTGAATGAAATCACAAAAGTCCATGATGCTTGCAAAATTAACAATATGTGTATTGGCATCACCTTCAAATACATGTTCATGATGTTGTCATGGAATGCAATAGGCATTTAGAATTCACAATATCCATGATTATCTGCATCAATGGACAATCACCTGTTCCAATGACCAATTTCCATGACTTTCTGTGATCAATTTCCATCACCTGTACCAAAAACTACCTGAAAATAAATTAATACAATAGTATTTGAAAATATAATTAAAGTGATAATTGTTGAAAAATAAAAAATACAGCTCTTTTTCTTTAAGGAATGCATTATTATTTTGTCCAATTATTTACAGAACATGATAGGCTTTAGTCTCAATTTAAATAAGGTAATCAAAATTCTGTACACTTATAACATATAGGAATACTACACAACAATTAACTCTACAATTTCTAATTGTCAATAATGACACTTCAAGATACATTCAAATTATTTCAACGCATTGGCAACATAGTAAATATTATTTTTTTATATTTTAATACGAATTTGCAATGCATAAATGAGTATTAAAAACTAATCAAATAACTTCAAACTTTTTTAATAGGTACTTTTTTGACTATTAAAAAAAAGTAGAAATGAATGCAAAATAATGAGTTTTTGAAGTTAGAATTTGAATTGAAAGGATTTAAACCGATGAAATAAAACAATAGCATTGTTTATCTTGTTCGACATAAGCTTTTAGAGGAATTTTACAATTTATTTATATTAACAAAACTTTGAGCCGGATTAGTGGCTTAGTTTTGTACATTATGTCCAATAGAAATGCATATAAACTAATACATGAATTTCTATTATTACAACACATGATAGAAATATATACATACCTTAAAGTTACAATTTCATTCCACCATTCTCTGAGAATCTTGGTTGACAATTCTTGCTCGATTTGGAATAGGCGGTGTAAATGTAGGTATCATTTAATTTTTCTTTTGAACTTCATTCGCCCGTTTACTCCCAATGAAATAAGACTTTCACTTCGAAAAGGTAATTTATACTCTGAAGTCTGGCGCCTATTAAAAGATATCCACTAATATCCTTTAGATTATAATTCACACCAATGCGGCACGATAAGTTTCAATACGGGTACCTGTGAACTCTAGTAAATTCAGCGATTTGCTTCGCCAACGACGTATTCCTCTACAATAACAAATTGAAAACTTTCAGAGCAATTCGCTTTTCGCCACTTCGAAGAAATTTTCCTGAAGGGCCAGTCACTCTCTTAGCCCTTCCAAAATGAACTGAATAGTATGTCCTCGCAGGCCGATGGGCGGCGCGGCGCCGCGGTACAACGAGCCGCGTCCCACGCTAGCTTCTCACCCTCGTCAATCCACGGCTGAAATATCAGAGGTCCTTATCGCCCAGCAACACGCATGCAGTTCACAATGGTCTCCTTCGTTTGCAGTAGTTTTGATGCAAGGTTAATTTAACAAACGATGGCTCAAATTAGTTCTTATGTAGTGAACCTACACTTGTACTTCTTTATACCAGGATTTTTCTTCGGATGAACGGATAATAATGCATTGTGGTCAGGCTACAGGCTACAGCAAGCTTTGGCGCGCGCGCAACTTCCCGCCCCCCCCCAACTTCCAAGAGCCCGCCGAGGGCCTGGGACTGGTAGCTGATAAATATATAACTATAGTATAATTATTAAAGTTTGTCTCATTAAACTTCGTTCCCGTTTTGAGCAAGAGTGACAGATATGTTTTCTTTGCTTGATAAAGTCATAATTATCGCATCATGCTTCTATTATGTAATTGAAGTAATATGATATGTGTGTATGTGTTTACGAGGGTAGGTGGAAATCTTCAAAAGACACCATGTGGCCCGTACCACTAGATAGTGTGAGATTTTTACCTACTAAAACCACCTCCCTTTTCCTCCATCCTCCCCGCGGAACCGCCGTTAGGCATTACATCACGGGGAGTGGATGAGAGTGGCTTAGTCACAAACCACTTCTCTTCGCCAGATCGTAGGAAGGATCCAAGGAGGATCAGTCGACTTCCCTTCTTTCCCTTTCTATTCTTCTGAGCTCAGCTATTATGGTCTGCGCATATGCGCTCACCGCATCCTAGTTGGTTTCTGAGGCGAGCATGCACCCAACCACTGCTTCGGTTGTCAGCGGATCGATCTCGAGTATACTCATAACGTGCCGTCGCTGCACATGGTATCGCGGGCACTGGAAGAACACATGCTCGGCGTCTTCGACAGCAGGTTCACATAGTGGACAGAAGGGGGTCCTCCAGCATATCCTCCAGCTTGAACCCGTGGAGATATGCCATCCATGTCCAGACAACAGCTGAGTCAAGCAGAAATTTACTTCGCCGTGTATACGGTTGATCCACGGTGCAATGGAGGGAATGACGCGGTACGTCTATCTTCCTTTAATGGACTTGTCCCATCGATCCTGCCTTTCAGCAGTGTTGTCGAGCAGTCTGGGTTCTCCTCTTCTTTATGATATCGCCCCCGTCTCTCCTGCGCCAAGATATCAACAGAGGGCATCCCCGCATGACGCACACTGCATCGTTTGACACAGTGCGGAATGCACAAGCTACTCGCAATGCTGATATCCTGTACACTGACGTCATCCCTCGGACATAACTATTTGTCGACGTGGAGTTGGCCCATACTGGGGCTCCATAGAGCAAGACGGACCTGACAACCAAGTCCAAAAGCTTCCGTTTCTCCTGACAGGGCCCTATGTTGGGCATTTGCCTCACCAGTGCTGCATTAACTACCGCCTATTTATTGCTGGCGTACTTCAGGTGGTCAGCAAATGTCAGACGGGCGTCAATTATGAGTCCAGGATATTTGATCGACGACTGTGATGTAATACCGTGGTCTCGAGCTTTCAGAGTGATGGTTTCTCTCTTTTTCCTGCTAGTGACCAGGATAACCTCAGTCTTGTGCTCAGCTAACTGCAGCCCTGAGGACTTCAACCACCGACTAACAATAGCGATCGCTTCGTTGCAAATATTCACAATTTCCTCAATGTATTTTGCAACGGCGACGGTAGCACTGTCGTCCGCGAAACCAATAATACTGGTGCCTTCTGGTACGCCGAAGGACGAAGGACGAAAGCCGTAAGACGAAAGCCGAAGGACCTCGTCATACATCATATTCCATAATGGTGGACCCAATACCGACCCTTGCAGGACACCAGCGGTGATATTGTGTACCTTCGGCCCATTATTTGTTTTGTAAATCAGGGCTCTATTAGTCAGATACTCGGCCACAATCAAGTACGTAGGCACCTTAAATCTGCGCAGAGCTTGGTGAGGAGCCAGGTGGTACTCCACCTAGCCGAGTTGAATGCATTCTTAATATCCAACGTAACGACAGGACAGTACTGTTTTGGGCCTCCCTTCCATCTACTTCTTCCAATTGCTTGTCAGGCGGTGTTAATGACAAGCTGGACTGCGTCAACAGTCGAGCGGGCTCTGCGGAAATCATACAGATTTTCCGAAAGGCCTCCTCCCTCCTCTACAGCTTTCTCCAGTCTGGGATTAATAATTCTTTCCAGAACCTTGCCAGCTGTATCAAGCATACACAGTGGCCGGTATGACGATGGATCTTCGGGAGATTTATTCCCCTTAGGATGTGTGTGTGTGTTTAACAGATTTTGAATGTTTTTAAATATATATTTTCAATACGTAATTATTCTGACAACGTCTGGCTGCTGTGGCCAGCTACTGTTCTGCAACATGATTAGGCTTGATGAGGCCGACAGGTCCGTTTATGAAGGAACATCGACCTCTCAGAAATCACAGGCCGGTTGGTCCAGCAAGGTTGACTTTTATCATAGATGCTGTCGTAACCAGGAAAGGGAGTAAAGCAACAAGGCCTCCGTTTCGCATAGGTTCATGTAACTTTTGAAACCTTGTTGCTATTTATGGGATCCTTTGTTTCCAGTGTATCAGGTCAAAAAAGAATTTCAAAATTTGTTGTTTTTTCTATATGAATTTGGCGTCAAAATTCGTTGACAAAAATACCTTCAAATTTCTCTGTGTTTCCTAGTCACTGCAATTGTTTTCATCCTGATACACGCAATAGATAGATACACGCAATAGAAAAAATAAAACATTCAAAACGTATCTCTGCAACAAATTACTCAAGGAGGCTGATTTTTTGTGAATCTACGACATGTTGTTTTCTCATTCATACGAGCATCGCGATTATTGATTTGGTTTGGAGGCACTTTTCACCGCCTTATCGCGCTATATCCTTTAGAAAAATTCTCTAAAACGTGGTGTAGCCAGAATCCATATTTTGTTGGTTCATAATACCGAAAAATCGATTGACGCCAAAACGTCCGTCTGTCGGTTTGTGGTCAACGCTAGTACCTAAACCATTCAATCTATTTTCTTCAAAATTGATGTTCCCCACTCGATCTGAATGATCTCGTGGCTTTGGTAATTTCAGACGGATATTTTGATTTTCAGGGTACTTTACATGAAAGCTCAAAAACATTTTCAATTTTTTCTCAAAAACGGCACCAAATTTGATGCAACGTTGTCTTCGGTTAGCGTAAAGAACGCTTAAGAGAATGGCGGTAGTCTCATGTTCGTTGAAGTCTCAGATTTTTTGAAAATTGAAGAAACGCAATTTGTTTTGGGCGTCTTCCTAGAACTATAATATTCAAGATAGAATTTTTTTCTTAGTAAAATCCGTTTCTTAAAGACGGATTCAATTTTTTCGATATATGAGTAGTTTCTGTGTAATTATGAGCGAAAGATAGGAAATTTTTGTTTTCGAAAACAGCTTCAATTTCTTCTTTAAATTCGCTCCTCATTTGTAATATGGGATGGCAAAAAATATTATGCTATTCCTATTTTCGGCTATCGCTCCGTTTTTTCGAATTTGCCAAAACTGAACATTTGAAAACTACAAAATTGGAGATAGCTATTTTTGCTTTAAACAAAGTCGGTTGTAAAATATCTGCCCTTTAAAAAAGGTCATGAAGTACATTTATTTGCGTAAACGAGCTGATTTCGCTTAACATAAATCTGAAATTTACTCGATTTCTAAAAGAAATTATTTCTCAAAAACCGCTCCAATTTTTTTATATTTTCTCCACATGTATAAATAAGGTACTGTAAAAATACGGGGTTAGTCTCATTTTCGGCTAATGCTCTGTTTTTTCGAAAATACCCAAAATAACCGTCAACATGTCCAAAGTACATAATTGGAGATAGTGATTTTGGCTTTAAACGAAGTCTGTTGTAAAAATAAGCTCTTTAATTAATCTCTGCATAACCTTTAGGTTATGCACAATTTTTTGAGAAAATGAACTGATTTCGTTTATTTCGTGTCTGCAATGTATTCAATTTCTAAAAATATTATTTTCTCAAAACCTACACCAAATGTTTTCATTAAAGTTACTCCTCGTATGTATTGGCTACTGGTCAATAAATAAACTAGTGGTGCTATAGAATGGCACAGACTTTCTCGCAGTATTTAGTTTTCTAATCCCTTTAGTCTGGTCTAGCTTCGAATATGCTCTTCACGGCTGCATTCTTTTGCCGCCCAAAAAGACATTTTTTCACATTTCCTAATGCTAGGGCTAATACAATAATCTCTTGACTTATTGAAGTACGCAACCCATATCCAACTGGAATGGCCAAGCTGGTTAAAGAGTGCACGGATTGAGCGCTTCCGGTCGAAAGGTACGGGTTTCGTATCCCACACAGGGATTTCAATTTGATGAATGTGTTGTTGCAGGAAAATAATGAGAATTGTCGGAAGTTTATTGAAAATCATTTCAAGTACTTCTACTCGCAAATAGAATTAATATAGATAAATATACCGAACATGGCTGTATATGCTTTCCCAATTCACAAACATTTCTTCAATTCTGTTATTTGATTCCTAAAATTATGCCACGTCAAATCAATTGTTGTCTTTCTGTGCATCTTTGTCGCAATTCTCTGTTGTCGCAATAAAAATAATTGTGAAAATTCAGAAACTTTATTGAAAACCACTTAAAGCAATTCTAATCGCAAATACAATTAATCAAGGTAAAACAACTGGAAGTGTATGTTACTTTCGAATTTTTAACTTTTAAACAATTTTTCACATCTCTTGTTGGATTTGTAAAAACTTTTGTACCATCAAATCAATCGTCTTTCTGCGCTTATGACTATTATAGAAGTTTCTGTATAACCGGGATGGCCGAATTGGTTAAATATCAGGTACGGACTCAGCGTTTCGGAAGGAAGGAGCCCTGGTTCGAACCTGTCTCCGGGATATTTATTTGTTCCTATTCTCTGTTGCCGCAGAAAACTATTGAGAATTCCAGAAACTTTTTGGACTAAGACATTTTTAGAATAATAACATAAAGAGAATTAGAGCATAAATATTTTTAGAATAAGACTTTTTTTAAATATCTGCAGTAAACAAATAGTTGTTTATGAAATCAGATGGAAGGATCGATATTCTTATCATAGTTACTTGTGATAGGTGCGGACCCTGACGAACGAAAGCCTTAGTAACACGCTACTCTCACCCAACTCCCGTTACCCCTACTGCTCCTCGTGCTTCTATATCCTAGGATTCACCAACCATGGACAGAGCTGCAGAAGCGGGCGGAGACGGCGCTCGCAAGGGCGCTGAGGTCATCCGCTCCGCGCATCCTGCGCGGGACCGGCGTAGCGGCGAACAGCGGCGTGCACATGGGCTTCCACAGAAGAAAGGGTCCATAGCACGTCGCATTCACCTTCCGCGCACTGCCCCGCACATGTTCTCTGAACTGTGTGACGCGGGAGAGCAGATACTGCGTGGGAGGCGATCGCCGCTCCCAGATGCCGGAGATCTCGCGGGCGGCGCGGAAACGCGCCCCAAGGTCCTGGGCCGCCTGAGGACGAAGAGGTCGTGGCGCCACGGACGCCTGAGTGAAGTCGGCGCCGTGGCGTAACGAGCCAAGAATTTCAATTTCACAAACTGATCTAAAGTCTGCCCTGTGGCCGAGATCGCTAAGGCTGTAGTGGCGTAGTACTCTCGGACCGAAGGGTCGTGGGTTCGAGTCCCGCCTCGAGTATGGTTGTATTTGTGTTCGTCCTTTCACCCCTTATCACCACCATATCGTTTCATATGCATAGTTACCATACCGTTATTACCAATAGTGGTCGATATAGACCTAGATGTTGATGCGACCTTAAATAACCAATTAAAAAAAGTGTCAAGTGTAAATAAGTGATTTGTATTTAGTGTAGTGTGGTATAAATGAGCGAATGAATGTGATTGTAAATACAGCTTTAAGTATAAATGTGAGAGTGAATGAAAATAAAAATAAGAAATGAGAATATTATGAAGAACTTTCAATTTCTAATTTAAATAATTTTTACAATTAAAAAAGTTAGATTAATTAGTTTATTTAGGATATAGCCCTCCCCAATCTCGATAAGCAGCCATGTTGGAGAATATGTATGTAAACCCAATATTTGAATAAATTCCGCCTCTCCAGGGTAACTGGAGAGGGGAATATTAAAAAAAAAACATGAACGGCGAAGCGATAGTCGACAATGAGGTCTATTCCAAAACCACTGATCATTTGCTTTCGCGGGTGTATGGAAAATAATTGCGCCCTCACAAGGTGCGCTGGTGATCTTCACAAATTAAAGGAATCGATTTAGTGTACGAGTAAATTTAATACGTTCTGCAACTTTTCCGTAATATATTTTTCTGAGAAGGTCGTCGTTCTAGAATCCTTCTGGATCGCCACTGGCTGTAAGTAGCTCTGGACTGCGAGGCTGACTATTGGCTGCCCATCCAACCAGAATATTGCGTGCTGCTTCTGCACTTCCGTGAGGTGACGAACCTAGCGTGCAGTCATTTTTCACGTGTGTTCCTTCAGTCTCAGACACAGTTGGATGACTCAGTCCAGCTTCAACGAACAACTCCCATAAGAGTCCGTCGCCGATCAATATGCAGGAGACCTCGCACCAACTCCAGCTGATACTCCGCAACCGACGACTGGCCGTCGACTCCACCCCCATTGAAATAAACGCCCTCCCAGGCCCATGCCATGTTTCTGTGGATTAAAAATTCAGTCTAACCTGCAACATAAAAACTAAAGTACTTATAATCAGACGCGTAAATCTTAGCGTTGGAGAGTGAATAGTTCACGAGATACACCGAGTCGAAGATGACCTTATTTCCAATTTTTTTTAAAAGCAGTAGTTTCGATAAAACACTCCCAGATGGCAGATTTACCGCTCAAATGGGGCAAATAATGGCATTTTCTGAAACTTTATTAAATTTTGAACGTAAATTTTGTCTCCAGACTTGAAATATTGTCCATAGTTTTGGAGATATGGGCATATTATCCAATTCATTTATTAAAAATGTAAAAGTTCAACCACACCCCACCTTATGAATTTTGTAAATTTAGACATGAGCAAGATTCTTCTGAAAGCCAGGCTCCTAACACGAAATTTCATGGCAAATACACTGGTGAAAAACATATTTCCAACAGAAGCTACGTTTTCCATATATTCGCGAAAGCTTTCGTAAAACACGCCATCTTCCACAAAAATGCGTCCTAGGTAGTGGCCGTGTTTTCCAAGTTTCTGTGGATTAAAAATTCAGTACAAACTGCAAAAAATAGAGTAAAGTACTGATAATCAGCCACGAAATTCTCAGCGTTGTGGAACGAATACTTCAGGAGAAACAGTAAGTAAAATATGACCTGTTTTTAAAATTGAGAAAAACACTAGTTTCGATAAAACTCCTAGATATTTACCGACCGAATGGGGCAAATGTTGGCATAGTCTGAAATTTATTGAATTTTGAAAGTAGTTTTTGCCTCTACAATTGAAGTATTGTCCATAGTTTTGGATATATGACCATTTTAAGCTATATGAACACTCGTCATATTTCACTGAACATAATTTGATGTGTTTTATTCCGTGGTTTTCAAGTTCCTCATTATTCTCTCCATTATACTGAACAAGTTTTCCCCTTCTATCACCTCTCGTTCATTAATTTCTCCCTCCATTTCTAATGTTTTGGTACCGCCTCAGTAGAAGCTAACGTATTACACTTCTCTCCATTTGCCTGTATCGTCCAATGTTGACTCATCCAGTGCCTTCGCAACCTTACTCGCTGCTGCTTCTCCCTCCCCCTCTTCACTACTCTCGCCCCCTGCTAACACCTCCCTCTGTTCCACGACTCTTGTCTCTCCGCGCTATGGTGATGGTTTACATGCGCAGACTAAATCCAATATAAGACACCCCTTCCAAAATGTCACCTTATTCTAACATAATTGCACAATAATGCACTTTCACTTCTTTTCGGGAATGCGTAGGAACAAATCTTACGAGGTAAAAGAAATTCTAAAAGTGCGAATACGCACTGCCCCCATGCTCATTTCCATTAAGTCCCCTGTTCGAGCGCCAGCGCTCTTGTCATGGTACGTCAACTAGAGGATGCAAATTTTTTTAGAGATTTCCTGCAATTCCATGCAATTTTTGCTTCCCATGCAATTTTTTTTAGAGATTTCCTAAAATGGAAAATCAAGGACTAATGGGCGAGGTTCTTCCCTGCCTTGTTCCACGCACTTCCGACGGAAAACGCACTTCCGACGGAAAGTGCACGGTTTTGAGAAACAAACATCATTTAATGAGGAACTGTAGGAAACATTGGCATCTGTAACCCCCCTGACCTGTCGTCAGAACCATTATCACACCATCATTTCATCCCAATGCGGCGAATGCATAAAGGCTTCCTGTGCCCCAAGAAAACGCAAAAAAAAACACAGAAATAATGTTTCTAAACTGTACAGTGATTGGGCTTCCTGTGCCCAAAAAACACAACAAAAAACAACACAGAAATAATGTTTCTAAATTGTACAATGATTTCAAGTATTTACTAACAACTATGTAATCCAGTTTGATCAACTCATTTATGTCTCTTGGCAAATTTCTTCTTTCTCTATCTAACAAAATTACAGTAGAAACCTTAACAAACGCGCCATTTATTATGAAAGCACATGAAAACATTATTTTCTATTTTGAAATTGCATTGATTTTAAGATTCCTCTGCGTATGAATACTTTAACATTACATGCAAATAATAATTAAATATACTCATGACGCTGTCTTTAGTTTCACTGCATGATGCATCCCGAGAATTGAATTTACAATTCATTCACAAGAATTCAAAATCTCCAGTCAACACTAATTATATAACAACAATTCAATCTTCTAAAGCACCTCCATTCTCATTTATCCAACAGAAGGCGAATCCCAATAACTTTAGAGTGAAGTCGTACCGAACCCCAATACATGTGAAAAATTACAAAGTCATGACTAAGCATCGATGAATCAACTTCACTTAATACGAGAAAAATTAACCGTTTCACAAAACTTAATACAGAAGTTTAACACAATGTCAACCAATGCTTCCTCCAAAGTAGACATATGAATTATAAAATTCTTTCATCACTTTCTCCCACCATCATGAATCACGGGAAACAGTTTCATGTATTTTCATATATTTTCATTAACACAAAAATAAATAATTTCTAAAATATAAATCCCATGTTCTATTCGAAATTTGCTGGGGCGGATAATTATCAGCGATGGAATGCAAATTTTGTCTTCAAGTTAGTTGGCGAGAACTTTGACTATTTTTTATTAACGAACGTTTAGTAAAAAATGTAAGTTCCGTTAATTAACAGGTATATGAACATTAATATTCAGCGTAACTCACTACTTCACAAAAATTATACAAACCTATCTCATTCAGCAAATGATACTTTCTTCTGACACGATCCCAGAAGTTTGAAAGTACATGCCTCCTACGACCCCCCCCCCTGTTTCACATACTTCAAAATTAAAAACCTGCATTTTTATTCATTTTAAGGTACAGTTCAATATTATTGAGAGCAAATCAATGTCCAAATATTTCCCTTATACCACAGATACGAACAATCTAAAAAGCTTTCCAGAATAAAGCGTTAAATGAATGCCCCATTCGTTGCAAGAAATTTACGACTACAACCTATCTTCCCAAATGCATTGGATAATCTACTACGAAGACCGTTAGCCACTCTAGAAAATTGTGCACCAAAGCATGTTGCAGACTCTTCACACATGCGTACGAATGAATGTCAGCACCAATTCGTAGTTTTCTGGTCGGCTCACATCTAGAATATATTTTTGATCGCCGACCTTTCAGAGGCCTACAATCACTCCTGCGGAGGCCACGCTCTCGCGACCTCGCTAGTTCCAGGCTCTTAAGACTGCTACGGAAAGCTGAATGTATTCATATTTGCTGGTACAGAGACTTGCCGGCACACAGATGAAACAGGTTTCTAAAAGCGAATCACTGGCAAATTGTATTCAAACAGGCAGCCGTAGCACAACACTTGAACAAGTCTTTCGTCAGTACTCAAAATGACTTCCGCCTCAATATAGGTCGCGTACGTTTCCGCGTCTCTCCGCCTACTACCCCGTCCTGACACCCCTCTCGGCGCGATCTGTTTAGTTGATAACAAGCCACTCGCCGCTTATCAAAGCTCCGTTATCACGAAGAAATACTCCGCCAAGACGCGCGGTTTTTTTTTTTTTTGAATACGCGGTCCGTTGCGACAGTCGCCCATGGCAGCTCGTACATGGATGGGGTGTTCAAGTGATGCACACTAATTCAATATTTTTTTGAGTTTTTTGTCGCGTGGACAGTTGCCCGGCTGCACGCTCTCTGGTTGGCACGTCATAGATTTTCCTTTGATATTTTAAATTTTACTGAATACACATGCCCGAATCAATAACTACTGGTGATGATTTCAAGAAAACAATTATTTTGATCAACGATACACCATTTACAAAACTTAGTTAAATTTTGATTATAAACAAGTCGAAAATCGCTACGCGCAGAGATTATTGTACATGCTTACGTAACTACTTTTACAAAAATTGTTCTTCTTTATTTGTCTACTGTGATTAGTTAATTGTCTTTGTAACATGCCATGATTCTCCTCCGTCCAGGTACCTGATGCCGACAGCAAAAGGAAAGGAAGAGCAGGAACCCAATTGAAAGGCTCGCCCTGGCGCTCCGCTACGTCCCTTCGCGTCAGCCCGCACCTAGGCCAGTGGCATCCAGCTGATGCCTCCGGTCGTTGACCTGGATGCGCCCTCGACTGGCTCGGAAGCGTCAACACCTCGTTGACATCTTGGGAAAGCTGCTAGCGTAATTTCACCGACTCCCGTTCAGGAACAGTTCGTTTACATCAGTTACGATCGCGAACTCAGTTTACTGGATATTGCTTCACCGGCGTCCCAAGTTATTAATTCACGGACATTTGCAACAATGCATCTTCCTCGATAACGCGACTGCGCTTGTTCGTCACTTTTTGGCGAAAATTCCCATCTCCTTCCTGCTCGGCCAATGACACTCGCTGCTTCCAATGATCCTAGCGATCTGTCATTTGGTTGGTTATTTGAAATAGGTCACTCTTCACTTTGTGACGCAGTAGCGTCCTCGACCCGCGCACGTGCGCGTGTATAATTTGTCCGTTGGGTGGTTTCTTCCCATTGATTTGGCGATTTATTGCCTTCTTAATTGACTAAGTGCTGGGCACCGCTACGTCTTTCCTGCCGATTAACACTAATCGTTGAGGAGCGTGTCGGCGCGCCTGAGCACTGACCCCCTTCACGTCCCCTTTGCGCCATAAATCTGCCCTCTCTCGGCGTTCTCCCAGTCGCGCAGGGCTTCGAGGCGCCTTCCCTAATTCGCTGCGGACCGGTGGGGGTCTTCTTTTGTTCGCTCTTCGAACATGTGCGTCCTAGAAAACCATATTTTCTTATGCTGCTCTTTGTATCACTTAGAAATTCATGAGTGATACATCATTTTATATATATATATATATATATATATATATATATATATATATATATATTGCAATATTCTCGCCCCGCGTTGGGCGCCATTGCAATATATCTACCTATTCTCGCCTCGCGTTGGGCGTCATTGAAATATAACTACCTATTCTTCTATGCTATTCTGCCTATTATATTCACCTATTCCTATTCCTGCGTTGGGATGCCAATGTAATAGGTTCCTTCTTCACTTGTCTTACTTATTCCTATTCTGCCTAATTGTAATATCTTCTCTCGTATTTGCCCGTCCACTAGCTGCTTGATATATCATACAATCTTACCTAGGGGTGAACACGGTTACTGCCCTATACAGGGCTTTAAACGATGTACCTGTGCGCGCGCGCGTGGGTCAGCATCTAACTACTCAAATCACAACACATTTATTCATGGCTACTGATGAACCCAAATATGTTCACCTCGGTTTATTACCATTCCTCTAGTTATTCTTTTCTGGTTTTCAATATTCGAATTAACAAACAAAACAACCAAATTCAATGAAAAATGTCCTCTGACGGCATGCAAAACAAATACACAACACATAAATCATATCCTTAACGTTCAATTACAAAACACAATACAATGCCATTCACACTGAAAATCACATAACAAAAAAAAATCATTCATCCACCGTATGCGCATTCTGTCGTGAAACCCATTGACTTTCTTATTTTAAATTAAATATACAAAACTTGGTCTTCGACAGATGCCTTCTTTTGAATTTTCAAATAAAATACGCATGCATAACTTCCCTGGTGATGGCTGCGCACTGCGACATGCGGCACACATTACGCGTCGCCATCCGCCAATTCGTACACTCCCAGTGCTCGATTATAATGTCTCTGCTGCCACCAGTTTCCATGATCGCGCATCTATACCGCCAGCTCACCCACTTCACACACACCAAAACGTTTCACAACGAATCGCAAAGTTCTCACAAATATTCCAAGTTCCGCCGCGAAATGGTACTATTTGCCGCGTGAATGTAAATAATAAAATGTTTAAACTTCCCGCGACATACAAATATTGTTCATCCACGAATAAATTAAAATATTATAGTAAATTTCATCACATCGCGCTAACCACGTTGATGTTTCGTATATTAACACGGTAACACAAAATGTCCGACCATTGTTCTGGCTAGCAATTACGCTAAAATTAATGTTCGCGTCGTTTTACCAATTAGTCATTCGCTACTATTCGAAAACTCATCTGCCTATTGTCATTACACTTTATCTACACAACAAAATATTTATAACTGCTCCTAAACACATTTCTTGAGCAAAATTTCTAAAATTTTTAACATACGATCACGGACCTAGCGTCTCCTACGAATGTCAAACGTCAACTGACTCCTCTTGGGCATTGTTATCAAGAAAGTTAAAAGATTTGCCACGAATATATGCCGATCGCTTGTTCATCGCCATGAATAACACTGCGAAAACATTTCTTATTCTCACGTTTTACAAGTTTTTCTGCCTCGCCACTGGTTTTAAACACTGTCTATATTTTCCTACGTTGTCCGTTTTTCTTTTTCTTGTCTTATTTTATTAAATGTAACCATTTTCAGTCTAATATTTTCTCGTGACGTCACACGACACGTCGCTTGTTTTATGCTAATTTTTATGATAAGTTTTTTTACTTTTAAATTTAATAGATCTTCTGACTGTTTTCCGAAAACGTGACTAATCTTGAAATTTGTTATAAATTCCGCCCCATTGTTCCATAAAGTTTAAACCCGATCCCTTCAAGCGTTTTCTCAATATTTAAATAAAACTATCCTTTCCATTAACTTCCTTATGTCAACAATCACATCCATATTTCAGCTTGTGAATGCAAATGCATGATTACGACAATTTCCGAAATCAAATGAATCCCTGATCCGATTTTGGCGATTCCACGTTCTAATGCTTCTAAAAATTTTGCTTTATTTAATGTTTACACTGGATTTCATCCTTTTTCGCGCATTCAGTCAATTTGGAAAAATGTCTGCGCGCAGCGCTGTCGTCTTCTGTCTTTTCAAAATATAAATGTTAATATTGTATTGGAAAATCTGTATTTTTGGTAACTTTAAACTACCAGGATTATCGTAAATCATTACAATATATATATATATATATATATATATATATATATATATATATATATATATATATATATATATATATATATAATGCGAACAGTTCTACACACCATCTAGGTTTACCTAGTTCCAAGACCAACCCCCAATGCCTAACCTTAAGAAAAGCTTGGGCTATGTCGAGGAAAATAGTTGAACATAATTAATTTTCTTCCAGTGCTTTCTCTATTGTATTTTTGATTCTGTACCCTTGGTCTATTGAAGAATGTTTCGGTCTAAAGCCGAACTGATGGTTGGGTATCAATTTTTTACTTTTTATTAATGCCTTAGCCATTTTAGCAACAACGTCTCGAAAAGTTATGAGATCATGGGTAGGAAAAACATTGGCCTGTAAGATCGATTTATTTTTATTTATTTATTTATTTATTTTACGTCAAAGCAGATAAAAGCTGTATTTGACTTGGTCTAAGAAGACATGTATTCTGTGCACGTTTGTTTAAATTCTGGGATCTCTACCCTAATCCATACACAAGTTGAATTACGAATACAAGCAGAAACAAGCGTTCTTTGCAAAAAATGATAAGAAAATAGTATTAACTCCCGTGTAATTAAACTATTTGCAAAAGAAGAAAGATATAGATTTTGGCTATTATCCGTCATCATGGTCTTCTTGAAGGAATCGATCTACCGCCGTGAGAACATGGAGAACGTAAATTTGAATAACTATATTTGTACAGACCTCTTTGCACTAAGGATGGTTGATTGAACTGTATTTTATTTTGGTTGTTCGTACTAGTCAGTCTGTAACCCTTTTGATGGCTCAGTTTCTACAGTTCACGGATTTCAGGTTACTAGGACTGCTTCAGGCTCCAATAGAATGTAGACGTGATTGCACAAAATACATGTATTCATTACCACATAAGTCACTGGCACAAATATATAACTATACAATGTTGATCAATTAGTTACACTTGAGACATCTTACACTGTTGAACCTCGGCTTGAGATTGGCAAAGCTTACATTAGAAGACACACGCTCAAAGAATAGAACTTAATTCGCGATTGACAATAATGTATTAAGTCCGCGTGATCAAATTACGCTCATTATGAGACATTAATGTTCAGCGTGAACATCAAACTTGAAGCTAAACGTTTCATTGAAAGAGATTCTACGTGGGAAAAATATATTTCCACACGGAGCTCAAGTCAGCGAGAATGCGCTCGTATGCTGTATTCGACCTAAGCTGAATTTTGTTCTGACGGCAATTACGCAGGGCAGTTACGCACGGCAGTCCGCACAACTTCTGCGCACAGGGCGCGTGGAGAGGGCTAGCGAATTAGCCTATCACAGATGAATATTCATATTTGTTCTAGAAGGTTCGGGCTGTTAAGGTCGGTTGCAACCGTTGCGAGCGTGGCGTCATCAGACACACAAAACGTATTTGTTTTTTGAAAAACAGTGACGCGACGTCGGCACATGATGCCCCCACACACATCCATGGCGCGACGTCTTGTTAACTGTGAGGGAGCAAAGATTCTATCCTGGCGAAGTATATGAAAAATGATGTGAGCTTTTAATTTTCTATTTTGCGTTTGGGCCAGAACAATATTACTGAATTCTAGAAACGGCGGTACTTCTTGCCTCAGAGGGGCCGCGCCTTTGTGACAACGAAAACTAAAAGGCTGCCTTCACACGGAGCCACACGGCGTCGCCACCGAGAAACAGCATAGCCCTTCAGGCGCAGCCACCGCCGACCGCCACTCACCGCGAGGGAGGAAGGATTCGTGAGTTACATCGCTGTGGGCTCCGGCGGCCGAAAATCAGCCAACAGGTAAAAACCGGTTAAGTGGTGCGTCTAGTGTGAAGGCTGCCATTTAGAACTATGTTTGTTCTGCTAGCGGTGGCGCGGACGCGCTTCTACGGCTGGCAGCTGGCGCCACAGCAGACTACGCCGCTCGTGTGAATACCTCCATTTAACCCAATGCTTGGCCAGCAGACGCGCCACTCGGAAGCGCTGCTGAGTGGCGCCGTGTGTAGGGGGCCTAAGTGCACCGGTGAATCATTTATGACGAGCAATAGGGGGAGCACCGAGACGACACCGGGTTTTTCAGAGGAGTCGAGTCACGAGCCGAGACGGTGGCGGCGGACCACACACGAAACACAAAGCGGCGGTCGATGCAACCTCAGCGAGAAATGGACCGCTACTTTCACTTTCTCTAAAGAGAAAGTTAAGTAATGGTGCGCGAAAAAAGGCAAAGTTTCGGCAGAAAACCTCTTATCCGTAACTCTTTAATGCCGTAATTCTTTAAATGCAAATGCTAGGAAAATACGAACATACTGGAGAGCAAGTATAGTTGCAGCTCTTGTGGGATTTCCCAGACTTCGCATATGCTGGAGCGTTGAACATATTATCCACTTATTGCAAAAAATATATCTAGAGATACATTTCATACATTGAGATTCAACCTAAAGATTGTTGATGACAATAGCGTATCAGAAGACCAAAAGAAAATAGGCAGATACTGAAAAATCAGACCCATGCTAGATACTGTAAGAAATGTATGCCTAGAAAACTTGAGACCAAATGCTGTTTCCGCCGATGAGCAGATGATTTCATTTCATGGTCATGTAAAAATGAAACAATGTTTCTGGAAAACCATAGACTATGGGATTAAAAAACTTTCTTGCAACAGCTGTAAATGGTTTGCCATTGGATTTCATGCTCTATGAAGGTGGAGGAAAGGATATTGTGACGTCGTCGTGATGTGAGTGAAACACAGACACGGAGTTTTTATTTACAGGTTTATTTACAATTACTGTACAATATTCACATTCCTCTGGAAACGACCGCTGCACTCCACAGCACTACAATTCCTGAGGCAAGCCACCCCAGCCTGACAGAGTATCCCAGCGTGATAAAGCTTAGCGCCGCTCCTTGTCTCCGTCCCGTGGTAACGTCACGCCTCGCAAGCCTGCGATAACCCCCTCACGGGTGATCAAAGTGCCTCCGCACCGCGATTCATCTCAAACTCGAATGATACAGTTTCCTCCACCAGCCCCTAACGAGAGGAGTCTCGTGACAGACCTCCCACGCTCAAGACCCGCGGCCCGCGTCACCTCATTACTGAGTTTTGGGGCCGGTCGCAAAATGAGGCCCGCTGCCAGCTGCAGGGCGACCTGTCCTCACACATCATTCTGCGCTAGCTGACCCCAGGGTTCCCAGACACGCCCCCGGCGACCTGCACCCTCCCACGGCGACAGAGCTGCGGTTGCCCCGCCAGCCCGGCGCCTGCACCAACCTGTCCCTCACGCCTTGTGCGGTCCGATGAGCAAAATGCTATGACGTTAGAATATTATTTCTGAAAATACTCCTATTATAGAGAAGCTAGTAAAGGCTAGTAGTAGGAAGTAAAGTAGTTTTGAAATAATCGGATATGTTACCAGAGAAAACGTGTATTTATATGGATAGGTATTTTACATCCATACTCTTGTGAGAAATATTAAATCACAGGAGCATTCTAGCTAGTGGAACGATCATGTCAAACAGTATCCCCAAATCAAGCCAATTCAAAAAAGGTACTGAAATGAAAACAGCTAGGAGTACTCATGAACAAGTTGTAAGGCAAGTTGCTATTGTAAAGTGGTTTGACAATAGGCCAATATATTTAGCTTCTATCTTCACCAAACAAGGTGTTATGCCTATTGAGAACTGCAAACGATGGTCAAAGAAAGATCAGGTTCCTCGTCCCCATGTTGTAAAATTATATAACAGTAACAGAGGAAGTGTAGATTTGTTGGACCGAATTATAGGCAAATATTCTATGAGAAACAGAACAAAGAAATAGACTATTAGAGCAATGCATTATTTTTTACTTCTCGGTAACCAGTGCAAGGATTGAATACAGAGAAGATGCTCGGGCACTAGGAGGGGCCAAAAAAGATATCTTGATACTTCTTTTTTACATTGACAGTTGGTGAACATTTGCTGTATTCCCAAGAAACTAGGATCCTTCTGACCAAAAGCAAATAACACAAGAGGAAGAAGAGAAATTTATTATGGAAATTTACTATAAAACTAAAGAAACTTGAAAAACATTCAAATAAAATCACCACTGCTGACAAGGGCAATGCCACAGTCATTTCGATAAACATACATATTTATAAAAAATTCAAGCATGTACAGAACACTGAAAAATACAAAACGAAGACTAAAACAATTCAAATTTATGTGAATGATTTTGTTCATTCACGGCACAATAACAAATGCATTAGTTCTCAAGAAATAGTTATTTATGATACGAGTCGTTAAAGTGACATTTTATTTTGCGAGCAGGAAAGGTTCTACATCGTTTTGCAACACTTTACGTTAACCCAATAGAGTATCTAGTTTGGTTCTTGTATTCCTGGCGCCAGTACTAGATTCATCATATTGTCAGTTCTTTGAATAAGCCATTCTCTTTCCATATTTAGTTCACAGAACTTTGTAAGTAGTGCATCAAAAGATGAAGTCTTCATTCTCTTCTCGTACTCAACTTTTGTTTTTTCACTGATTTTGAGAGCCTTCTGCAATGCTAAATCCTCCAATCTGGTCGTCTTAGCAGCAGGACTTTCACGCCCACAGCTGGTTTTCTTTGACAAATACGAAGGACACTCAGGAAGAATTGAGGGAACCGTATCTTAAACAAAATATTTATTTTCAAATATTTTAACTATTCATCTCTTTTCAAATATTTCATTCTATCCATAAAATATTTCAATTACATGACTGTATTAATCACTCGACCCTGGATTTGGACGGGGTTGAGCCAAAGGTGTAATCAAGTATTCCCCAGTATCTAAATGATATATACTGGCTGTTCTCGCTATCATTTACGATGGAAAATGTTGCTCGTATGCCTTTCTTAAAATGATTTAAATAAATATCGGTTTTTGTATCACATTTATTAGAAGTAATACTTCTTCCATACAAATTACTCTGAGCCGTGCTCTCGGACGTTCTCCTTTTCAGGAAAAAGAGAAAACATTAACTTTTGGGCCACTCGGATAGTTGCTCTTGTTAGGGACAAAATATTTCGGCACTGTACTCTGAAAACAAGAAAATACAGTTTTATTATTTGAAAATAATATGAACATGAAAATAATTAGAACGTAGTACTTACCTATGATAAAAGCCTATAAAAATTCGCTTGTAGGGAACCGAGAAAGATTACGTCTCTAAAACAAGAAATGATATAACGCACACAATTATAGTTTAAACATTACTTCACACCTGACATCTTTGACGTAATATTATTTTATGAAAAAGATAAGTGTATTATATGGGCTCGTAAGTTATTGCACTTAATTCGTGATTATTTTATGTACCTAATTTAAAGTGCTGAATAAGGGAATGCAATTTAGAGTAACCACTATGCAATCTTTTACAGAAATGCGTATCAGCCAAGCTCTTAAAATAAACATCAATTAGGGAAGAAATCCTCGAAGAAATCACAGATCGACGACATTTGCACGAGCTCACAATACATCACAAAAACCAAAAACTCACAGCTCACTGCCACTCACTGCACTGAACATATGCAGCCGGGCGAATGCCGCTTGTACACTTATGATGACGTCATCACAAACTACCGCTTCTGTGCGCGGGCTTTGCTTTGTAGAAGGCGTTGCCCAGGGACATGAAATAACAAAACAAGGAACAGCTCTGCTACCTGCCGGAGCCAACGACACCACATGGAAATTGTCTTTGATCGAGGTTTTAAACTGGCGCACTTTTTAGGCGGCGCGAAAACTCGATATCGCTTGGAGGAAGAATTCTCAGCAGCGTTCCCTCCGTTCGTGCAGTAATGGCCCATATGGCACAGCACCACGGCGGCAAGAAGAGGAAATGTTTTTACTTTCTCGTACGTATATACGGAGTAATATACGTAGTATAGAGAAAGTTGCGTAATGCTGCGGAAAGTCGATTTGGAGATTTCAACAGAAATACTCGTATGGGTCCCCTGATATCGAAAAGGGTTGTTGGTTTGTTTGTTTTTCGCGGCCGGTTTTTGATATTCTCCGGACGATCTCGCTCGAGGCGCTGCGATTTTGAAAAACTTTCTTCAAAATTTTGGGGTATTTTGTATCCCTTCGGCCAGGGGCTCGACGCCGTTAGATCCCAGGGTTCCTAGCTGGTCACCCAACCAGGAGCCCGCGAGTCTCGAATTCACTTAACCTTCGTGACTTCACGGAGCGTAGTAAACGAATTCGGTTAGTGCCGCTGGCTTTTCTAAAATATTGTCATTGTCTCTTCACATGAAGGTCTTCTCATAGAATGTTATCTTTGTCAGCTATTGGAATTCAATGAACCCTCCGCGGCCGGCGCCTGCTGGGCGCCCAAATGAACAAGAATCATTGGCGAGGGCTTAGGAAGAGGAACGTAATATCATCCCACAACCGCGTCAGCACCGTGGCCTGACGGAAACCCGGCTGATAGGGTAAATCGAAACGATACGCCTCTCTCTGTGTCTGTCTCTCTCCCTGTCCCTCTGACTTTCTGTGTCTCTGTCAAATGTCTCTTAAACAAATGACACTTTAAATTTAATATGGCGTACAGTTTGAGACGCCACATTGTTATGGCATACAACTCCTTCACACTTTGTCTATCTAACGAACAATATGCAACAAGAATTAGCTGTGTACTCATTCGTCAATGGCATGATTTTTTTTTTTTTGACACTTTCAAAAAATTGTGCAGCGCACCGCCGACACCAACAGGCCGCCATACTTGCGTTTCCTTGTTCCTGATAACACTGGCTAACTTCTCAAAAAGTTTTAGCTTTGAGCGTATCATACGTGGATTTTCTTGCTGACTCCCGGTCTATCCCTGGCCTCTTCCATGTCTCGCCGCACATTTCTCGCAACGCATCTCTTGGCGTAGTCTGTTGCCGACCTTACTCTCTTCAGTGTAGGATGCTGATCTATATCTACCTTTAGCATTAGAACCATAAATAATAAATAACAAACTTTAACTCGCAATCACATACACATAATGAAACCCACGGACGGGAACAAAACAATAATGCATCAAGTGACCAAACGACGGTCATTTGTCGCATAGTCAATTGATGTGAAACAAAACCGTAAGATTGAGCGGTAGGTCAACTGATACAAAATATAGCTTTTATGGTGTAGTGTTTGGAGCTTGGCCCAAATTAGCAACCCGTCGCCAAAAAGCAAAATTAAATGCCAAACATTTTTTAATAGTTTACCTACCCCTTCACGGACAACCTGATGGAAAAAACTGCGCTTGGTCAATTGATAACACCGTCCAATTATTGACGGTACTGAATGCATTATTTATGATGTTTGAAGAATTTCTTTTCGTTTCATATTAGGTTTATTGATTCAAAATGTGCACTTCATGAATTCTTTGTGTAAAGTTCCTGAAAGGAAGTCCCTTTCTGTCTCACGGTGGATGCATATTTCCGCCTGCAACAGCAAGTCGGAAAGCGCTGGTGGGAATACGAGCGAATGTGTGTGTGTGTGTGTGTGTGTGTGTGTGTGAAGGATCTTTTATGGTGGTGGATGGAGGTGGTGGTAGAATCTGAATCTCTTAATCACGTTTGCGCGTCTCTAATTGAAATAATGCTTTGGAATGCAATATCAGTGAGACAATTGTTTTGAATAAATTGAATAAAATTACACACACACAAAGATGGGATTGAGTTGGAGCATGACCCCGTACTCCCTATCCGGCATCCGCCGCACTTTTTCTTGATTCTACACAGCGGGGGGGGGGGGGTCGGGAAGAGGCGGGTTCTGTCTACGTAACGGCAGTGCAGTGCTGTCAACTTCGACAAAAAACTAAGCGCAATAGCCCGTCTTGGACTATATAACGATGAGAAACAATGCAAACTTTTTTAAATTCTGAATAAATAATGAATAGTTATAGAATCTACTGAGAAACAAGAAGGAGCACTGTACGCACAGGTCGTTAGAAAGCGAGAGCGAAAAGTGACAAGTTCGCATTGTAAAAGACGAAGGTGGGCAGCACTGCAAACTGAGCCGTGACGTTCCGCGTGGGACTCTACCGGGCCGTGCTGAACCTCAACTAGGGAGCTGGAGGATCAAGAAAAGGTGCGCGCATAGTAATCTGTTTTGCCTACCCTGAACATTTGTTCACGAGCCGTCACAGTCTATTGTGCATCCCTTATGTTTATTTACGATATGGGATCGTGCAACTAATAATTATGGAGTACAAATTCAAATGGTTACCTAGATATGGTAATTATGTATGAGAATGTCTTTCGAGGTGAATTGTTTTACTTCCTGTTCTGTACGTATCATATATCTTCAAGAAAGAGATAATAAAATGTATCACAATACCTCTGATTATTTTTGTTCTTATGCGATTTTTGCCCTGGAATGGCATGGTCTTTGTTTCTTATGGATATTTTCATGTTGATTTGCTTTAGTAAATTTATGTATCTTTGCGAGTCACTTTCTAATTCTTGCAGGACTTGGTCACCGGCAAACATGATGGTGGTTACATCGAACACCTACAGAGGCTCACTTTAAGATTCGGTCACCCTCTTATTCTAATTTGTTTAATTTTTACAAAAGAAGTGGGACGAAAAAAAAATAAAACTGATATGTGCATTCAATAGTAACTTGTTTATTGCAACAAATGTGTCGTTCAAAATTATTGAAATTAACATAAACATTTTAAATTTTGGGAAAAATACAATAGAATGAATAATATACGCCACTTTGAAATTCGGTCACACACAACATAATTATAGAAACAATACTGACTATAGAACTAATTACAACTAATACTAACACAAAAAATAATTTTAATATCTAGTGAGGTAACCTTTACGATTAATCACCTCTCGTAAACGTTGGGGCATATTTAACACAATTTTCTCTGTTTCTTTTGAACTTAAATATCTCCATTCCTCTTTCAGTCTCCTCTTCAGTTCTTCTTTCAAAGAAATTGGAGTTTTCCTGACTTTCCTGTCTAGAATTTCCCAAAGATTCTCAACCGGGTTGAGGTCTGGGGATTGAGGAGGAGTGTCCAAAACCTTTGGGCAATTATAAAGTAACCATTCTCGTACTATATGGGCTTTGTGTTTTGGGTCATTGTCTTGATAAAAGTGAAAAGTCTGTCTTATTCCCAAATTTTCAGCACTTTTGTGTAAATTTTGTCGTAATATTGTCAGGTAGTGTTCCTTATTCATTGTGTCATCAATAAAAGAAATTTGTCCCACACCAGCTGCTGACATACATCCCCAAACCATGATGTTACCCCCACCGTGCTTTACAGTAGGCTGCAGATTTTTTTGGTCGAGTTCTGCGTTCACTTTACGCCACACAAGAACTCTTCCATCTGACCTCATGAGATTGAATTTGCTTTCATCGACAAATATCACATCTCGCCACCACTCTGGGACCTTGTGGAACATACTTTTTGGCGAACTCTAGTCGTTTTCTTCTATTCACCTTGCTTACGAAAGGTTTCCTTCGGGCTCCTCTTCCGTTATACCCCGCACTTCTTAACACTCTCCGCACAGTTTCGGGATGAACAAT
The DNA here is from genome assembly GCA_011170035.1 of Teleogryllus occipitalis. NCBI lineage: Eukaryota > Metazoa > Arthropoda > Insecta > Orthoptera > Gryllidae > Teleogryllus > Teleogryllus occipitalis. The sequence goes on from BLKR01010769.1 coordinate 36,013, forward strand.
CTTCCCACATTCCACCCGAACCTCAGTCACTATTTTAGGAGCACTCAGACTTGGATTTTTTTTCACCTTTTTCATAACAGACCGTCTGTCTCTGTCAGCTTCCTTGGTTGACCTCTGTAGCTGTTGGACTCGATTCTATCCTCGTTCTGGTATCTTCGTATGATGTCTCCTACGGTGCTTCGAGGAATATTCACTAAATTGGCAATGTTCCTGTGAGACATTCCTTTCTCATAGTGAAAAATCACCAGTTGGCGCTGTTCGAATGTTGTGTTCTGACCTTGACGTCTCATTATACGCAGAAATCACCTCTACAACGGTAAGCAGGTGCGACAGGGATGAAAGCTATTTCTAAACTGAAGGTCGAGGGCAGTTAAACTGTAACGGGCATTTACTATGCTCTTAATAACGGAAATTTGTGACAAAATCAGCGCCAGCCAATAGTGACCGAATTTTAAAGTGGCGTGATTGATAGACTCTTTGAAGAAAATCGGAGAATATTTCTGGTCTTGTGCTTTAAAATTTGTTGATTTTTTGAAAATTTACAGAGGACATACTGACAGTGTCAAGGATATAATTTTTCTTTACTTGTGTAGGCTTATGGAGAAATGTAGAGCAAATACGTAAAAAGTTGCTGACTGACCGAATCTTAAAGTGAGCCTCTGTAAATTGGCGTACTAGCTGTCCAGGAGAAAGTGGAGGCTACTACTCCAGGAACGAGTTGCCCACGAATTTCGGCGAAGGAAACCGGACGTTTTCAAGCAAACAAAACCCCGGTTCCACACAGAAGCCCCATTGAAGGCATTGATGAAAATAAGAGGATGAATGTGACAGTGATGCTAAGTTGTATAATAAAATTAAAGATTTTACTAGCCAACTTGCAATTTTTTATTAAAAAATAAAAAGATTTACTTCTAGTTATTTACAGCATTCCCAAAGTATGGTAATGTAAAAATTTAAATTATGGATTTTTTTATCACGTATCTGGGAGAAACAATGATAGCAATAACAGGTTTTTTTAAGATAGAAATAAAAAGTTAAAAGTTTGTAGTAAATGGCGCCAGCGCCCAAATGGTACACCGAATTTTCACCAAAATGGATATTCCTTTATCAATCTGGGTGATGTTGCGAGACCTGAAATTAACACCGATTTTCTGGAGTACGTAGAAAGAAGTCCCTAGGATTTTTATGAAATTTTCATTTTGCTCAAATATAGCAAACGCTTTTAAAGCCCAACGCTTATACAGCCTGTCATAAGCGTTGCGTTGACGCACGTTAACACTATCTTATGCGGAAAGCCCAAAGCTCTCGTGTGCCCTCTCGCCTAAGTGTTATTTTACGACCTGCGTTACTTATCGCGCGTCAACGCATGTGTCACACGAGCGTTACGTTGCCGTGCGTCGTGGATTAACGCTACATTATGGGACACGGCCAAAGCTCATGTGCCGTTTCGCAAAAGATATTCTACGACGCGCGTTATTTATCGCGCTACAACGCAACGCTCATATGCACGACCCTTACATAGCATAGGTCAGTTTTCTGTAAAACATCTCAATTCTCGAAAACTACAAAAGTAAAATTTTTGGACACCTTCCACCAACATTCAAGAGTGCTTTTGTGTTAATGATTCGCTCAAAATCATTTCTTTGGAAGTCATGCTCACGTATTTCAAAATATCGAGTTTTCCAGTAACCTCGAGTGAAATAATTTTTTTAACAAAGTTCATCAAAGACATCCTCAAGAACTGTACTAATTTTGTTTGTTCGGATGAAGTTAGCATAATATGGCATTGGTTCATTTTTCAAACCTGAAAAATTTCGAAAATTAAGAACCAACTTTTTCAACACAAACTACAATTAAAATAATTCTTTTCTTAATGCAATCTAGTCCTCAAAGATCTTCCAAAAGATTTTACGTGATTTAAAAAAAAATGTTTTGCTAAATTATTATATTTTTGTTTAAGTGTTGACCGAAATGTTAGTAGGATTCAAGTTGACATTTTATAATATCATTACCAATATATTATAATATCATTACCAAGAAAGTACGCTGTTGTAGCACCACTGGTTTAACTATGAAGCATGGAATGGGGTGTTTTGGAACCCTTATTAAAAAGTCTGTATTGTAAATTTAAGTTCAGATGTAACATTGTACCATGCAAATCCAATCTGAAGTATACAATTGTATCTTTAATATGCGTTTCTGACTCATTGTCACACTTGCGACATTCAATAGTGTTGAGACTTGTAAAAACCTATGGTGTGGTTTATAGAATTTTATACCCAAAAACCATTATCAGGATTATAATCAAGAGTTGTGCGTTTACCTTAGTCATTGCTGGGGGATTGGGGGATACAATTTTCACAAATGTTACTGATTGAAATGTGGATTAACAGATCATTTGAATTCAATGATACAAACAAGGTTTCATAAACAACTTATCAAAATAAATATTTCATACGTAAAGTAGAAAAGCATTGGATAAAAATAGAAAACAGGCAAATAAATGTTTTAAGATATGCATCATATATAACAATTTGACCTGTAATTGACTGCTTCATTCTCACAAAAAAAATTTAAATAATGAAAAATTACTTAAAAATGGCCGCTATTGCAAAAACTTCATGCTATTTTATTATCACACAACATTCTGACAATCACATTACAGAATAATCTTAAATAATACCTGAAGCAAAATAAGACTTCATAGTTATTACAGAGCTCAAGAAAAATACTTCCTTAATATTTGTGCTTTGAGAAACGATATAAGGAATGAAGGAGTACAAAATCTGAGAAATGAGTTACAAATACCTCAAACATGCAACTGAAAACAAACACATACTGTAACAATACTGAAGGAATTGTAAATTTATAAGTACAAATCAGAATATTTTGTGCATACCACAATAACAAAACCGTTAAAAATTTACTTCATTACTTTTGAATCTTTACTTTTTATTCAGAAGTTGCAATCTTTTCCTAAACGTAATACAAGGACAACACAGCAAACAACACAACATCCGAGGTTCTTTTTGTTCCCAGCATCAAAGTATACTGCATTGAACTTCAGATAAATCTCAGACTTTCTAAGAAAATTTTGAATATTATAAGGGAGTGGGGAAACCCAAATCAGAATGTAGACACTGCAGCATTTTTTCTATTCAATTACTACATTTAACCATAGAAAAAAAAAAGAAAAAAGCTTCAGACTCTAATTTCAATTATAATAAAAATATTGCCCGTGCTCTATATTAATCTATAAAAATAAGGAAACAATTAAATCCTCATAATTACTCAATATTTGGAATTAAAGTTGTCTAAATAACTCTTAGACATTCAATTCGATTAATAAGTAAACCTTTTTCACAAATTGAACTTGAAACGTCTAAGACAACGGTATGAAAAAAAATTGCACCTCAACAAAATCACAATATTATCATAACACACTAGGGATTTGCTATTTATTTCCATATCAATACTAAACACAAGGATGCCATTATGAAATCATAATTAGAAACATCAGCACTTAATGAAATTAAATTCCTATTAATGTAATACAAAACAAAACTTCCGACAATTATGAAAAAATTAAATGAATATTTTCAGACCTTCTGAAGATTGAATCCAGAACCATTGAGAGAAAATAAAGGAATAAAAATAAATTTGCAAATACTACATTACAAGCACCTCATCAACAAATTACAGTATTTATTGGATCATTACACCCCACTGCCTCCAATTTCCATTGAAGTCGAAAAAATGAACATTTCGAAAATTGTTTTGATTACATAAGCGATATTTTAAGGAAGGATATATCCCAACACACTCTTACCTAACTTATGGTACTTGATTTTGTGGGAGATTATCATTTTACTCAGGTGACAAGACATGCTATAAAATCCATTAATATTAGTGAATAACAATAACCTTCATTGACATTCGCACCACAAAAATATTGAAGTTCAAATTCAAAAATTAAAAATTATGATCATGTATACAACATACAGAAAGAATTTCAGAATTTGGAGGAAAAATGTGCATGTTGCATGGCAATAAATACAGTAATTTAAAATTCTGTAAACTGTTTCAGGAGATTCCAACTTCCTTTCAACTCAATATTGCACTGGCAACTGGGAGAATTCAGCATGCATTTAACAATTTATGAATTCAACCTTGTATTCAATTTCAGCCACCATTACCCACCTCAGAAAAATATTAATTTCATTAATTTGAAACCAAGTACTGCAACATGATGACAAATGATGACATGAAAATTTAAATGGTTTAGGATAATAGTTAAGGGAAAAATCAATAGTGTGTAAATTTATTCACTTTACTTCAAAATTCTAAATCAAGTAGCAAAATTGGTCTAGACATATTGACAATTTATTACACAATGCTTAAACCAGTATACAGATATAGTTAAAGCAGATTTCATATGTAAGAATGTATATTATATGCAGGTTGTACTGTAAACATTTGAAATTCGCTGATGGGTAAATCACACCCCAAAAAAAATTGGATGAACTAAACCCAAAGGAAAATTTCATGACGCTTAAGAAATTTAGAACTGGAGTTACTCAACTTCTGAAAAGTGCAACATTTTTTAAAGATGTTGAAGAGGCCTTTGAATGGCCTTGTCCACAACTGGTGATTTCTTAACCATACCCTGGGAAAGTATGAAGATTAAATGAAGTTTTGGAACTCAAGCATAAAAGTCACTTAAAAACTTTTATAAGAAGAAAACATAATTACAAGAAACTTACAAGATGTACTAAACAGTCCAATAGGATAAAATATTTCCCAACAATGCAATATCTTTTGTTCCAAGTTGATACTTTCCTATTTCAGAAATTATATTATTGTACTTACTAACACAGCATGATTGTGAAGTAATATTTCACAAGTCCTAATTTTTCTATTTATGTACCAAGTGAAAATAAATAATTATGAATTTGTATGTCCCAGAGTGAAACTGATGTACTATACGCACCAGAGGTCACAATTTGCTGTTTAAACACTGAATATAGGTCATTCAGGAAAGACATACATTGAACAATGTTTCAAGGATATGTCACTGCTAACTTGGTATTTTGTCGATTTTTGCTGTTCAAGTTCAAGGTTCAAATAGCTTTCAATAAATTTCATATTGGGCCCAAGTGAAGGGGCAATACACTTCAATGTTTTTTAACAACTTTATGTACCTATTTACACTTTAGAGATACTCATTTCTCGATTTAAATGAACAATGTTGAGCACACGCGTGTTAAATCAAGACAGCAGTGCATCTTAAATGCACCGTCAATATCTGACATACACTGAGCATACACTTAAAAAGAAATATGTTGTGCTGCAACATTCTATCTAATGCATTTTACTAGCAATGGTGATTTTTTGTTTACTAGCATGTTATTCTTGTTTCATAATTGCAGAATCTACAAATAAACTTTTCATAAAATTTCAGTGAAGTAGACACCTTTTGAACCTTTCTATGTCAAAAAAAAAAATAATAATAAAATAATACTAAGATCTTATAAAGTTCAAAAACTTTTAATGAAGTCAACTTACAAAAACAAAATTTTATGATCGTATAAGTTTATTTGTAGTTAAGAGAAACAATCTTTTCTTAAATTAGTTTTTTAAATGCTTACATGACCATTATGTTGTTCATAGGAAACAATTTATAACTTAAAAATACCCAAAGAGGTGAGAAGTGGTCAGCAACCAGGAACCCTGTAATCAGACCAAACACTTGTAGCTAATTTACATCTATACAACACTGAAACATTTCTTCATAATTTATTTTCAATATGATTTCTGAATGCTTAAAGGGAGTGGTGGAATAAGATAGGCAAAACTGCCCCCTGGAAATAAAAATTTTGTTTTCATACTTTATCCACCTTACCAGAATACTTTCCTTGCTTTGATTATTTAAAAATAATGTTAACTCTGTTTCTCTACTTGGCAGGTGAATGAAAAAGCTCTGAAATAATGCAAATGTTCAATAAACAACAATTTTCGAATTAAGAGTACCTCAACTGGGATCGCCTTTCAGTACAAAAATGAATATGAGCTTCGGAAGGAACATTAATTAGTTCAGTGCTTGAAAAGTGCAAGAAACAATTTATTTATGAAGCAATGGTTCTCTCTCTGAAAAGGCATTTCAATTAATTCTAATTACACATCTCTTTAGCCTGTACTGTGCAAGTTGGATCATTGTAACTTGATTGAAATGACACTTCTGATAACGATAGAGATTCTGACAGTTCCAACAGACATTTCTGCTTCCTACATGTCTCTGACATACATGTGACATGTGCGACATTCTGTCGTAATGTGAATGGCAGACTTTCTGCATCTGGTAGAGTTAAACCAGATAACGCAAGTATCAACTGCAGTATATTGCAACTCACAGGTACATACATGGTAAATTTGCACATTGCAATGTAGAACCAAATGGCTTGCTTCCGAACACTGTTGCCTAAATCAAAAACATGTGCGAGTGCAACATGTAGTGACTACTTAACATATATTTTACATACAAATAATATTTAACAATATTCATAACATTGTTCTATTTTGTTAAATAACTCACAACTTTTAGGTAAAATCTTAATTCATTCAATATTCAAATTACAATAGGTTACCATATTCTTCTTACAATTTTGTTTTTAATTATTTATCTCTTCTAATCAACATAAAACAGGAAAACTATGAAAATTAATAAAACAAAACCTATTTTTAAAAAAATAAAAAAGAAACTATTAAATTACTGTTTTATTTATATGAAGCTGTTGGATGCAAATTATAAAATAAAAGATTGAAATTTTACAATTTTCTTGAAATTTTCAGACTGAAACAGTAGAGAATTTATACGGCTATAATTTGTATTTAGCTTTTTTTATGATGTGTCAGAACACGAGATATTCTTAAAAAACGAAGGAAAATTTTTTTCTTTCTATTTTTGCTTTTTTGTTGATTGTAAGGGTAAAAAATAGGACAAACACCTGACAAAATTCTCGAAACATCTTTACCATCAATAGAAAATCACAAGGATAATTAAAGTCAATATTGGTAAGCATAATCTGATTAAAAATATTTAAACTTGCATAAGAAGCTAAAAAAACACATTATTTAATTTTTTACAGAGTACTCTGGGTAAATTGATTTAAATCCAACGATTTTTATTTTTAACTTCAATTACGATTTTCAACATAAAAAATTTCTATCCCTGTAGGCTGTTTTGCCAGTTTTAATCCACTACCCCCTTTGTTGTTTGTTGCGGGGCAATTTTTCATGAATTTTGTTTCAACAGATGTATTTTGAAAACTACACATCAAATTTTATTCACAAACACGTATTCAAAAAATGATATTAAAACAAGCTATTTGACTAAGAATTAAGCTTCAAGAATCAATGAACAAAGACAAAGGTTTTTTTGCAGGGGGGGGGGGGGGTTAGTTCTGATCTGTACTTTTGTTTTACATCACATTACACACTTACTGAATTGTCATAACTTGTTGACACTGATGAAAACTTCTATCAACAGTACCTACCTTTCTTATTATTCTTATTATTATTATTGAGTATTTTTTAAACTAGATGTCAAGAACCAAAGGTTCACACCATTTCCAATTTTAAGTTTCACTTCACTTAATTGCAGCAAAACCTGAAGCTTTTTTTCCTTTACAGGTCATTCCTCACTGACGAATCAGTGAGGTTAGTTTATTTGCAATCTCAATGTCCACATTGTTTCATGGAACATTATATTACTTTTGAAATGATGTATTGACAATATAAAGAAATTCATAGGCAAGTAAAGAATTTACAAATCCTATTCTATTTCAATATTTAACAAATAAAACAGACCATGAGAAAATATCTTCATACACAAGTACTATTAAATATTCAAGCAAAACCAAAGTACATGTATTTATTTACTTACACATAATGTATTAAAATAGGATATCTCACTAGCTACGGACACCCTCAATTTCTAAGAAGTTCATGATATCGCAAGAGTTTTCACACATTAAAAACTGAATAATGGAACAAGTAAAGTTAGTTATTTTTTTTCTTGGTTGATATTAAATTTTTATTTTTTAAATGGAAGCATACAGTAGTCTACCAGTAATAGGTATGGAAAAGAGGATCACAATTACACATTTTTTAATTTTTTGAAGCTATTTTATACATTATATTGCTGACTAAATGGTGATGTGGGCAGAATGAAGCTAGGGAAATCTTAAAACAAATAGAAGACATGCTTGTAAGGTATCACTTCTAGCAAGTCACTACAAACTCAGTACTGCAACTTGCAGGTCACTTGCCAGCCGCATTAGAGGCAAAAATTTGCCCACTTGCAAGTACTTGCCACACCTTTGTGAGGCATCACAATAAAATTATATATTATTCCATTTTATACATGATCTACCATCATCAAAAGAAAAATATACTTCCTTTATAAACTGTGCTACAACACATTCTTTTTCACATTTTTTCTAACTTAAGGAATTTTTGAAAATTGAGGTTGTACAACAAAAATATGAGACCTTACTGTTTTTAAGCATCCTTTATGCAGAACTAGGAATGAAAATGTTGAGCCTTACTGAATTTAAAATAAATTTTATTACCTTTAACTAGAAATTACGCAAAACGCCTATTTTTTTTTCCCCAAAAAATTCTACATGACCTTGGTTCAAGATGTCTTTGACGAACAGACTTCATTAAAGAAAAATACTCACTATTGTACTCGTAGGGAGATGCCAAAATAAAATTGAACTTTTGCGATTTAAAAAGCTCAGACATTTTAACGAAAATGAGTTGGGCACCATTTTTTTAAGCATCCTTTTTGCTATTTGAGGAAGGAGTTCAAAAAACCATTTTGGTGTAATTTTCGAGAAAATTTTGAAAATGCTTCATGAAAAGTAGCCCCAAAATCAAAATATCCCTTTCAAACTTGCAGAGCATCGAGTTTGTTCAGATTAGATGGGGGAATATCAATTTTGGTGAATCATCCAAATAATGTAGGGTGAGCAAGCAGAGGGGCAGACTGACATTTCTTTGTCAACCAAATTTTTGGTATTAAGTACCCACTAAACATGGATTCTGATTAACCACAGTCTTCGAGGAAGTAATTTGCTTGCATATAAGAACAAGGTTTCTCTTCTTTCCCATTACTAGAGCCCCACCATACACTTTGTCAGAATATCGTGGATGGATTCCAGAGCATTACTGTAAAAATTTAGTAGGTTGACCATCACCATAAATTAAAATAAAAGCTTTATGGTATATTACTTCACATTCATTGTTGGGCAAATGTGCAATGGAACAAAATAAGACCCAGAAATTTCATGTGTCCATAGATTTAGAGCCACTGTTTATACGGTAAAAAATTTAACTCACTATACTGATAAGCAGCTAACTTACTACTTCATATTCCTTTTCCCACACAACTTACCCATTTTCATGAAGTCTCCTGTACACAGAATGTTGATTGCTTTCAACTCAACTTTCAGCCTAATGGAGAAAATGAAAGAGAAAAAAAAAGAGGAGATCGATTAGCCTTACTGCCGTTACATAATGAAACAATAAAATACACAGACACACACATTCATAGGTGACTGAAGTTTCTGTGCAAAATGGTACATCAAGGCAATATTTAACTTTTATCATAGGCCCATTAAATCCAGTTGCAATTGTTTGTTGGATGAGAAAACATGAGAATCCAAAACTGAAGCAATACAAGAAAAATATTCTCAGTTGCATGAATTGTGCAGATTAATTGTGCCAACTAACAAATCATACTTCATATTTCAAACTGAATACCAAAATGGAAAAGCTTCATTAATGCATATCTTGTCCCTCTAGACTGCATTGGAGTGCTTGTCGGTTTCCACTAACTACAAAGCATATCGTCAGGCATGATATAACACAGAAACACACAGTACCTCTGATTCCTCATCCAGTAACTGGGAATCTAGGTTAAAGGAATGTGAATATGATAAATCAAGTTAGTCATTGGCTGAGGAAATAACTTAAAATACTCCCTTCAAACACACCATTAATTCTTTCAACATCACTTAAAGTTACAAACAATAATATGGCAGCATTTTTAATATGCATATTAATGCAATTAGCAGTTGCAATCTAAATTATGTAACATTAAAAATACAGCTCACAAGAAACAACAAAGAAAATATGATTTTCTCATCAAAAAGCAACATTTTAAAATGAACTATAGTCTAATTATATTTGAAATATCTAGTACAACAGATATATTATCAAAATAGAGCAACACATTGAAATTATTCACTGAAAACATACACACATATATAATCTGGAATGTTGCACCAGCATAAACTCGTATTTACCTGAACATAAGATGTGTTTTTCCTTTCCTAGATCTCAGACAAAAAAAAACAACAACACATTTTATACTAGCCCATTAGGCCTAGTCAGTTAGGGTTTATTTTTTTTACAATGCCTTCTGGGCAATTCA